>LBNU01025731.1:12546-23644 GCA_014162995.1 Artemisia annua | reverse complement strand
GGACTTCAAGTACAACAAAGGCCAGATGGAATCTTCATCAATCAAGACAAATATGTGGCTGAGATACTTAGGAAGTTCAAATTCACCGATGCAAAGTCCTATAGCACACCTGCAGACAAGTATACACATCTGCTTCTAAAGGAGAATAGTGGAGAAGTAATTGATGTACATATGTACAGATCTATGATTGGTTCTTTGATGTATCTCACATCATCAAGGCCAGACATTATGTTTGCAGTATGTGCCTGTGCAAGGTTTCAGGTCACTCCCAAAGAATCACACTTGATTGCTGTGAAGAAGATTTTCAAATATCTTAAAGCATATCCTCATTTGGGATTATGGTATCCTAAGGAATCTCCTATGGAGTTGGTTACCTACTCAGATAGTGATTATGCTGGAGCAAGTTTGGATAGAAAATCTACAACAGGTGGATGCCAATTTCTTGGATGTAGATTGGTATCATGGCAGTGCAAGAAAAAAACAATGGTGGCAACTTCATCAACTGAGGCAGAGTATGTGGCTGCTGCAAGTTGCTGTGCTCAAGTTCTATGGCTTCAAAACCAACTTTTGGACTATGGGTACAATTTTATGAATACCATCATTTATATTGACAATAGCAATACCATATGCATAATTAAAAATCATGTTCAACACACTAAGACTAAACATATTGAAATTAGACATCACTTTATAAGAAATTGTTATGAGAAAAAGCTAATTCAAGTTGTCAAATACATACTGATGATAACTATGCTGATTTATTAACAAAAGGACTTGATGTGGGAAGGTTTCAGTACTTGGTAACAGGTATTGGAATGCTTAATCCATAAAATTTTGATGTCTAATGGTCTTTAGTGTTGAGGGGAGGTTTTTGGTACTAAAATTGTTGTATATGTTTGTATACATCTGTATATGTTTGTATTTTGTTTATCCACTAACTTTTATGCAGCGGATAAAGACAACAGTGGAAACGATAGTGCAAACAGTGGTAAATTGTGCTCTCAAAGTGGAAAAAGGAAAAACAGAGAAACTTCATTTGTTCAACCATAAGAAAAGTTTCATTACATAGAAAGAGAGTACAAACATCCATCATCAAAACACAAAACATAAAATCCTAACAACCTACATCCTACACCAGCTACTCCATTGGCTTCTTGCCCTTGCCCTTGTAGTTGTGCTTGGCCTTTTGAGCACTTTTCCTTTGGTTCTCAAAGGTTGACTGCATCCTTGGACAGGCAAGACCAAGAACTTGTTTTGGAGGCTTTGGAAGTCTTGCAGGATTCTCTGGAGCTGGCACAGTCTTCATCTTGGAAAGTGCAGATTCTAAAGCCTGAGTCAGAGCCTTTGGCAACTCCTTGGAAAGAGTGTATGACTCATCAGAATCAGAAGAGCTAGAGTAGAACTCAAGTGATGGTGCAGGTGTTGCAGCCTTCTTCTTTGGCTTCTTTGAAGTGGAGCTTGAAGAACAGGGTGGAAAGTAACTTGCCCACCCTGATGCCTCTGAAGATGATTCAGAAGACATTAAGATCTCTATGTCAGAAGAAGAATCAGAGGAGATGTATACAATATTTGGAAGATTGNATCAGAAGAGCTAGAGTAGAACTCAAGTGATGGTGCAGGTGTTGCAGCCTTCTTCTTTGGCTTCTTTGAAGTGGAGCTTGAAGAACAGGGTGGAAAGTAACTTGCCCACCCTGATGCCTCTGAAGATGATTCAGAAGACATTAAGATCTCTATGTCAGAAGAAGAATCAGAGGAGATGTATACAATATTTGGAAGATTGCTCATGGTGATTTTGGGATTTGGTAAAAGATAAAAAGTGTTTTGGTGAAGATTATGGTGATACAAGCCCCCTTATATAGGCAAAGTCAATCTCAAGGGTTAATTAAAGGATATATTTACTCTTACCTGTTTTGGTAGGTTGAGGAGTAAATATAGATATTATTTATAATATCGGGTTGACTTTGGGAAGATATTTGTAAATAGTGGCTTGGTTAAAAAGTAACTTTGGTTAAGAACATTTTGGTTATGCATATTCTTTAATCTATACTAACATATGCAGGTACATAACCAATTTTAGCAGGGAGTTGATCATAAAAGGTGTGTAACTGAGACACACAACAAATGGTTATTGATTCACCATGTCTAATCCACATAAGAATCAACTAGTCCAGAGCAAACGACTACTGGTAAAGACTTAACAAATCCGTTTATGGTTGATAGTTTACCAAGAACTACATGGTCATCAACTCACCATCTTCCAAGTGATTAAGAGTTGGCTAGTCCATAGCAAACGGCTCATGGTAAAGATATATCAAATCCGTTGATAGCTGGTAGTTTGCTAAAAACTATGATAAGAGCAGTCCAATTTTCATATGTTTTATTTTACCACTGCTCTAGAAAATTTTTGTGAAAAGTTCCCACTGCTAGTTCACAGTTACCACTGTCAGTGTAATTTTTACCACTGTTGAACTAGCCGTTACAACTGTTGTGTCAGTAACTAAATTTTTATCTAGCCATTGAGAGTAAACCGTTTTTTTCCTTACTTATAGGGTGAATTTTTAGAAGATTATCTCCTTACTTACTTTTAATTTATTCTTTTCTTTAAGATAAATCTTTTCCAAAGATAATCTTTCTTGCGCAAAAAATCTCAAACCCTAATAGTGTAAATCCTTTTCTCTCAATAGCCGAATTCTACATTCAATTCCTACTCACACAATCATACTTTTCTCAAAAGATATACTATGGCATCATTATACTTTGCAGATGAGCATAACCAAGTGGCCTACTTGCAGAAGTCAAACGAAAAGAGTGGCCCTGTTTTTCATCAGATTGTGGATTTTCTCAATACCACTCACATAAGGTATGCTTTAACTCTAAACCCCACAATCTATGTCTCTCAAATCAAACAGTTTTGGAACTCTGTAGAGTCCATCACTATTGAAGATGGAGACACACATGAAACTGTGGATACTCTTAGAGTCACAGTGGATGGGGTAACTATTGATGTTACTGAATCATCCTTGAGGAGAATTCTCCAATTGAATGATCTCAATGGTATCATCACATTACCCAATCCAGATATTCATAAACATCTCTCAACAATGGGATATGATACAACTGACAAAAAGGTTACTTTCAAAAAGAATTGTGTTTGTCCGCATTGGAGATTTTTCGTTCATACTCTTTTGCATTGCCTAAGTCCTAAGAAAACATCTTATGAACAATTCAGTTCAACTATGGCTTACCCTTTGGTTTGTTTAGCCACTGATAGGACTTTTAATTTTTCAAAGCTTATTTTTAATAGTATGAAAGGCAATGTAAAGAGTCCATATAAATTTATGCAAGGTTTGTGCAAGCAGTGCTAAATGAATTTCCACTGCAACCGCACAAAAGAATTTACAAAACCCACTGTCTTAAGCCAAAAGTTTTTCAAAATATGGATAAGGCTTCAGATGGTTGGAATGGGGAATTTAAACCACTTTTTCCTGAGATGCTTGCAAAGATTGCACAAGTACAGGGTGAAGGTGCAGCAATCCCAGTTGTACCCCATAACACACCCACAATCACAGTTACACCTATCAACTATACCCCCCCCCCCAGTTACTCACACATATGAGAGGAGGCAAAAACAGCCAACTCCTCCCATTACAACACAGCATGCTCCTGACCTTTTTGGCTTAGGAACAAGCAGTGGTGGTTCCAGGCTTCAACCTAGCCCAACTAGGGTGGAGATTGAATCAATGCCCTATGATTCACCTCTCCCAACAGGTCACACAGTTGGAAGTGTTGAGGGCAGTGAGCAACCTATGGAATTGATGGAACTTTGTACCAAGTTGTCTAAACAGGTTGAATCTCTAGAGAAAGACTTGGCACAAGTAAAGGAGCAACATGCCAAGGATCTAAAGATTTTGCAAGATGAGATTCAGACTTTGAAGAAAAAGTTGCAGGGGTTGAAACAGAAAAAGAGAACTGCAAAGATGGTGATTTCATCTTCATCCTCACCTCATGATGGTAACTCAGAAGATTTCAGTGAAGATTTGGGTAATTCTCCCAAACAGGGGAGGAAAACAGATGCTGAGACCAAGGGGAGGAAGATTAATTTTGAAGATTTTGATTTTGATTTTGATGAGCCAATAGGTGATACTCAAGAAGAGATTCTTCAACAGCAAACAGCTACAGATCAACCAGAGCAAGAATCTTTTACTACTACAAATATTTCCACTGATCCTATTCCCACTGCAGAGCAAATGGTTCCCACTGCTGGTCAAAACATTACCACTGCAGAGGAAGAACTTGATAGAATAAGGAAGGAAAAAGGTAAAGCAGTTTTGCAGAGTGAAGAGCAACCAAGGAAGGTTTCAAAAAGAGAGCAAGCTCAAATTGATCATGATGCTTAAGTTGCAAGAAAACTAAGAGAGGATGAAGTTGCAAACAAGAAAAGGCTGGATGAATTAGAGATTGCAAGCTTCATGGAGGCTAAAAGATTGGACAAAATGGAAACCACTGCTCCAGTGGATGTAGATCCAATTTCCACTGTTCAACCTACAGTTCTAAGAGAAAAGACTCCAGAGTTCACCTATGTGCCAACAGAACAAGAAATTGAGTTTATGATTGCTAATGATCCAGTGATCAAGAAGAAAGCAATTGATCTTGTTGCAGATAAAACTTTAACTGAAGAACAAAGATCAGCACAGTTGACTGATTTCATACAAATGAAGAATCAACAAGCAGTTCAAGATGCAATAGGCACAGTTAGAAAAGGTCAAAAGAAACCAAGACAACCAACCAAGGCACAAGTTATTTCAGTGATGAAGACATATTGCTGTCATGTTGGTGGATGGAAAATGTCTCAGTTCAAAGGAATGTCACATGATCAGATTGAAGATATCTACTACAGAATTAAAAGAAAAGATAATGATTTTATTCCAATGAATTCTGAAGAAGAAGAAAGAAGATTTCCTAAGTTCAAAAGGAAAGCTACAGATTCTGAAGAGCAAACCACTAAGAAGACAAGATTTGCTCAAGAACAAGAATCCCAATCTGAAAAACTAACTGAAGACCAGCTGAGTGCCATGATAGTGATAGAAGAAGAAGACTTTTATCCAGATCCACTTCAAGTCAGACATCTTATTGTTAATTGGGAAGTTTACACTGCTAGTAATTTTGCTTCAACATGGAAGATTACAAGGTTAGGTGGTGAAACTTCATCATTCATTCAGTTTGAAGGTCTGATTAAAGCATGTGATAGAAGTGATCTTGATACACTGTGGAATTTGGTTCAAGACAGATTCAAGGCTGATAATCTTAAAGATGTGAAGGAAATGCAGCTATGGGTTGATCTAAGGAGACTTTATGAACCTAATTCTAATGATAGGTACTGGAAGTTTGAAGCTATAGGTGTGGAAACTACATGGACATATTATGATTCATGTGAAGTTCATCATGTTTCTACAAAAGCTGGAGTGGATGCATTTATGTTTGCTGAAAAGGAATACCCACTCAGAGCTGGAACTCTCACTGCAATGTTGTTAACACAAATTAGAGTTCATGAAGACACTGAGAAGGTTAGAGCTTTGATACAGAAGATACAAGATCAGTGTTCAAGAGCTATCCAGGCATTAAGTAGAAAATGAAGTGTTTGGAATAATTCCCCATATCCTCACAGATGCAGAATGATTGAAGAAACTTATTGATTTGCAGAGAAATCATAAGTTTAGGGGAGGATTGTTGGGAATTACACTAACAGTTACCATGCTAAGCATGAAGATAACCACTGCTGAAGAATGCACTAGCAGTGGAAACACATTACCACTGCTAGTACATAGTATTACCACTGCTATTACGATAACTGTTATGTAATCGTGTATTGATAAGTATAGAACAGATTGTGTGTATATTCTATTTAGATAACATTATACTTATCTTATAAAGGACTCCTTGTGCTATAAAAGGAGGTCCTAGGTTAAAGTTCCATATATGTTTTTCTAAGAGCTTCAAGGTTGTAAACCCTAGTGACATTCAGATCACTCGTATTCAATATATTGAAGCTATATGTTTGGTTAAACTTTGTGTCACTTTCATACAACTGTTCTTACTCACAACACATCACATAAACAATCTTCTAAGTACTACTAAGTATATTTCACGTACTTGCTAGTATAACTCAAAGTATCATTCAAACACAAGGTGTGTGTTTAGATCCATCAGTATAAAAATCTATTTTGAGCTAGAAGAATAACACAATACTAGGGAGCTTCATGTGAGGGGTATCATGTGGATATTTCGTTTTGACGAGTTTGCTGGGTTTACGATTTAAAGTGCCCTGGCTCCTCAAACGATTATTGCATGACCTCTGAATTATGATTGCCCGAACGGTGTTATGTTATAACTAAACTCTAATAACTACATGACTCAATAGTAGGGAGCTTCATGTGAGGAGTATTAACTTCTGAATTATGATGGCCCGAACGGTATTATGTTGATAACATAATACAATTGTAGGGAGCTTCATGTGAGGAGTCTTATACTTCGGGATTATGATGGGCTGAACGCTGTTATGTTATATCTAAAACACTAGAAACTCTAAGAATGATTACTTAAGAAACTTGAACAAAACAACTAGAGCTTGACATACATCCACACCTACAATACCACCAGGATACGTGAGTAAGGCAGTCTAGTTTTCGAGTCACTTTTTACATCAATCAAATTACCCTAGGCCCAGGTGAGTTTTCATAGCCTCACACTCTTTTTAAATGTTTTACAAACCCTGTGAGGGGGATACATGCTACTTGCTTTTCTTTAAACCGAATACAAGTCTTTTTCTTTGGTTGTTGCACGAGTAAACTATCTGCCACCACTACATAACCAAATTCATGAATCTAATCACTTGTGATATTTTACACAAGTGAACGCGAATATAGTTGATAGATCTATTGGAGTTTGACAACTCCCGTTGATACTACCTCTCACTGGAGGGTATCAATAAGTACTATATTTGAACCCTCTCTGAAGGATTAACTTTGGCAAGTTATCCTTCCCGTCCCCTCATGGTTGGTCTGCAGACCCCATGACCCGGACTGTTAACGTGTGGTTCATGAGCTTAGTGCAATATACCCCACTCTTGATAATTGTATATGCATTGCAATTATCACAAACACTACATTTTCCTTGAAGGGTGTAACAACTGAACCCTGTGGAACTTGTATTCACTATCACTTAAACCTATGACTCTCACTCAACACCTAGTGTTGACTTTTTAAGCATGTATCCTAGGTATATCACTACTACGGAGCTATGGCAGGAGGAGGCACTGAACTCGGGGGACTTTCAAACCGGTTATCATTCAAACATAACTTTTCACCTAGACTTCGGGACCTCATCAATAGTAAAAGTATATCTTTTACTATAAAAACTCTGATAATTTAATGAATGTTAACTAAATTTCTAAAAACGTCTCTTTTCGAGTCGTTTTCTATTACTGTAACTGTGATTCCATGAAGTAATACCCCAACCTTAAATCCGCTATAAACCGTGAAAATGAGGGTGTTACAGACTAGGCAAAACTATGACCTCAAACGGCTTGCCCCTATAGGGTGAGAATTTGACTAGTATTCTTATTCCGTCACTAGACTAGGTGCTAAAGGCTTAAGGTTCTAAATCGGTAGTGTACTAATCTAATCCTTTGTTATTCTTAACTTTCCTAAATTATATCTAAAGGTTTCGTTATATCTGATCTATATCTAATTCTAATGTCCTTGATATTAAGTAAAGTTCTTATCTTAGGCTAAATCTTATCTTATAGAGATGTCTTTCTTTTGTCTATTTAGTATAGATTTTTCCCTAGTTCGGTTTCTAACCTAAAAATTTTCTTATTTCCTATTTCCTTAATAATTTCCCTAGAGGTAGTTTATCTTAGTGATTCAAAGTATTCTATACTTAGGCTTATGTTTTCTAAGGATATCCTAAAATCATTTCTAACTTCAAATACGAGAATCCTAGGGAGTGAAATTCGGGTTTTACTAAGAGGGAAAACTATTTCGGGAATCATATTAATCTAAGAAAGTAAAGAGGAAAGGATGGGGATATGTTTGTATATGACTATCGTATACTTGCATATAGGAATAGTTAGGGGAAGATTCTCTAACGAGGGGAAAGATAGCTTAAGGAAAGCTAAGGAAGTAGTGAGGATTTATAGATCGGAGAGGAAAGAATTCAGATCTCTATTATGTAGAATAAGAATTCTCATCATTGATAAGGGAAGTATTTGAAGGGATTTTGTTTTTAGGAAGTGAAAAGAGATGAAGCACGACGGAAGTTTAAAAAGTTTTGAGAATCTATGAATCTAAGGCATCGAGGTAGTTCATCCTAAATTCCTAAAGGTAAGGGTTTAAGGTAGGTTATAACGAGTACCCAACTTGTCATGTTTTATGGGATGTGTCTATATTTCTAAGGGTTACTATAGGGTTCGGGATGACCTAGGATAATTAAGAAGAGGCATACCTAATCCTAGCTTAGCTAAATTATTCTGAATTGAGGGACACTAGGTAGTGAGAGTAAGAGGTATCTAAGGCATAACTTATGTTATTGATTTCCTATTTTACATATCCTATAAGCACTAGTTATTCTAAGGCAAAACTCTTAATGCTATAAAAGGCATACTACTTTAGGGATTTCTTCCAAAGTTTTCTTAAATCTAAGGATTTGAGTTTGTGATGTTTCCTAGATTTGATTGATGACATTCCTCATCATCATCAATCATCTTTTCTAAAGTACAAATCCTAAAATGGGCAAAGGCTATCTTATGGTGGTGTCTCATTTGATTTTTCTGTAATTTAGCAACCTTAAAACGGGTTTGTTGTAGGGTATTTCTTAAACTACAATAATCAGGTCGGAAGCCTATGTTATTATCATGACCTTCTTCTATCTTCTCAAGAAGGTCAAGGAAAATTTCATCTAAGTTATTTAAAATATCCTCTACTTGATCTTCCTGATTTTCTAAAGTTTTCCTAGTGGGATTTTCCCCATTTTCAACTTTCAAAGATGAAGTAAGAGGGTTTACTAAGTAAGGTGTGGGTGCTAAAGTAGGGTTGTCTAGGTTAATATCTAGGGGTATAGGAAGAGATAGGGTTTCTAGGTATATATGGTTCTCTAGGAAGAAAGAACCCATGTGGCTTAAATCTTGGAGTGGGAAATGGTGGATGTAAAATAGTGTTTTGGGGGAGTAATAGGTGATGCCTTAGCATAGAAATCTCTTATATGTTTTAAGTGTGGGTTATCTATTAAAGGTGTAAAACCTAAGGGTGACGGTGTATCTATATTATTCCTAGAGTCTTCTAAGAAATCAAGAAAATATGGTTTAGAGGGATAATCTAGTACATTTGGAGAGGAAAGAGCATTCTCCGGATGTAAACTAGATGAGACGGGGGTAGAATACCGGGGAGTGGACATAACTATATAATAGTAAAAATACTGTAAATCATTTAGCAGTTAAGCAGTTAATTATTATACTAACCTTAGCACGTATTGTTACGGAGGATGGCAGGGGCACTGAGGACTTTCTCGGGTTTAGAAAAAATAGTTGTAGTTTAGGTTTTGACCTTGTTCTCTACAACTGATGCTCTGATACCAATCTGTAACACCCCCATTTTCACGGTTCGCAACGGATTTAGAGTTGGGGTATTACTTCATGGAATCACAGTTACAATAATAGGAAACGACTCGAAAAGAGACGTTTTTAGGAAATAAGTTATCATTCATTAAATTATCAGAGTTTTTATAGTAAAAGATATACTTTTACTATTGATGAAGTCCCAAAGTCTAGGTGAAAGGTTATGTTTGAATGATAACCGGTTTGAAAGTCCTCCAAGTTCAGTGCCTCTTCCTGCCATAGCTCCGTAGTAGTGATATACCTAGGATACATGCTTAAAAAGTCAACACTAGTTGTTATATGAGAGTCATAGGTTTAAGTGATAGTGAATACAAGTTCCACAGGGTTCAGTTGTTACACCCTTCAAGGAAAATGTAGTGTTTGTGATAATTGCAATGCATATACAATTATCAAGAGTGGGGTATGTTGCACTAAGCTCATGAACCACACGTTAACAGTCCGGGTCATGGGGTCTGAAGACCAACTATGAGGGGACGGGAGGATAACTTTGCCAAAGTTAATCCTTCAGAGATGGTTCAAATATAGTACTTATTGATACCCTCTAGTGAGAGGTAGTATCAACGGGAGTTGTCAAACTCCAATAGATCTATCAACTATATTCACGTTCACTTGTGTAAAATATCACAAGTGATTAGATTCATGAATTTGGTTATTTAGTGGTGGCAGATAGTTTACTCATGCAACAACCAAAGAAAAAGACTTGTATTCGGTTTAAAGAGAGTAGTAAGCATGTAACCCCCTCACAGGGTTTGTAAAGCATTTAGAAAGTGTGAGGCTATGAAAACTCACCTGGGCTTAGGAAAATCAAATTGATGTAAAAAGTGACTCGGAAACTAGACTGCCTTACTCACGTATCCTGGTGGTATTGTTGGATTGGATGGATGTCAAGCTTTAGTTATTTTGTTCAAGTTTTTTAAGTAATCATTCTTAGGGTTTTTTAGTGTTTTAGATATAACATAACACCGTTCAGGCCATCACAATCCAGAAGTATAAGACTCCTCACATGAAGCTCCCTACTATTGTATTATGTTATCAACATAATACCGTTCGGGCCATCATAATTCAGAAGTTAATACTCCTCACATGAAGCTCACTACTATTGAGTCATGTAGTTATTAGAGGTTTAGTTATAACATGTAACACCCCGAAAATCGAAATGAAGCAGCGGAAGTCTAATCGGGATATTACATTTCAGTATCATAGTCATAATCATAGAAAACAACTTAAAAGAGTTGTTTTGGAAAATTTGTTATCATTCATGATCATAAATTTAAAGTAAACGATACAGGTCTCAATAAGTTTTAGGAATACATGAAGAAATTGTTTTTAAAAGAATGATAACATTTTAGGGCGATATTCAATATGATGCCTTGCTCCACTCCGTGCCATGAGGCTATTTAGTTTCCTGAGATAAAACATGCTAAAAAA
>LBNU01025730.1:0-12127 GCA_014162995.1 Artemisia annua | reverse complement strand
AAAAAAAAAAAAAAAAAAAAAAAAAAAAAAAGAAAAACCAAAAAAAAAAAAAAAAAAAAAAAAAAATTCTATAGAAACTTCCCTCGAGTGATGCATGTACATAAAATGATCTTCAAATCTGTAGGTTTATATATTGTTGAAGAAAAATATAATCATTACCAAGTTGATGCTGAAGTAGAAGAAACCAACCTTATGTCTATGCCTTGTACTAAATACGACTTCGAACGTATACTTCACGTATAAGGAGACCGCAATCTCTTGACAATAATCACTGAGCACAATAACGTAACTCCTTCAAGGTGTTTGTCATTCGTAGTCACTTGAACGACCAAACATTCATTCTCTATTTGTTGATAACAAAAAGGGGAAGAGATATTGGAGTGGCGTGGCATGGCATGGCTTAAGGGGAAGACAATACTTGTTTCATTCAGGGAGATGCTTACATCTCAACTTCTCTACTTCGCCTAGGGAAGTTCGTACGCGACTTTGTTTGTTTTGTCATCATCAAATAGGGGAAGATTGTTGGGATTCTAGATTTGATGTGACAAAATGAATATAAGAATGAAACAAAGGGACTAATATTGACAAAGAGAGAAAGCTGCAAAAGACAAAGATACAGGAAATATTATTATTATATTACTACGATTGTCTAAATATTCTGTATTCTTCTCTTTGTAAACCCTAGCACTCTCTATTATATAAAGAGAGGCAAGGTACAGGTTTTACACATGTCTTCCACAATGTAATATTACAGAAAGGTGTATGTGTGTGTGTCTAGGGCATATGTCTTGTAAATGCCTAGACTAGAGTTGTTCGATACCTTCAAGATCTGAGGTGTCTTAGATCCCTGTTACAGTTAGGTAACACGTTATTATTCTGATCAAATAATAATTGGAGGTGATGATGGTGAAAAACTTTGTGTCAATAACAATTGATTTGTTCTTATTCCGCTGCATATTATATTCATTGTTATTGTTAAACCCTAAGGCTCAAAACGATCCAAGAAACTATTATTACCAATGATTTTAGTTTCATCAACATTTATGAATTGTATATGGACACATGGCTTGTATAGGTTTATTTAAGTGTTTGAAAATGTATGTGTATTTTATCTTCAGGTATTCAAATGGGTTGAAGGGTTCAATTCTTTGGAACACCCTGATTCTCAAATATTTGAACGTGTAATGTACTAAGATGAGAATTCAATCTTCAAGATATTTTCATTTATGCATATGTTTTGTTTTGTGTTTAATTTATCATGCAAAGGAAGTGAACTAAATTTGGGGAGGATTGTTGGAAAATTTAATGCACTTGAGGGATTAATTCACACCTGGTAATGGGTTTGGAGGTACGGAGTATACATCCATTTGGTCACTGAATCCCCTGACTCAATTGTGGTTATGTATTGATTCTGTTGATAGCATGAATCTGTTTTTGCTGATAATGAATCTGTTTCTGCTGATAGCATGAATATGTTTCTGCTGATAGTATAAATCTGATTCTGCTAACAGTGGATTCTGCTGCTAGTTTCCACTGTTAGTGTTATCATTACCACTGATAGTGTTAACATTACCACTGCTAGTGTTATTGTTTCCACTGATAACCACTGATTCCTACTATTATGGAAAGTATTATGTTATAATTAATGGGCCGTTAATTATACATAATTCCATGGGCTAGGGTTTGAGTATTCTCTATTTTAAATAGAGGTCATAACACATCTGCATGTATATACGATTCAACACAAACTGTAACACCCCCAACTCAAATATGGCAGCTACAGTGCTGGGGGTATTACGAAAATAGAAACCAGGCACATTTATAGTAAACGACCGCAACTCGGGACGTTTAAAATGTGACCAAAACATATCATTCGATTTATAAACCATTTAGAGTACAAGTACTCTTTATATAAAATTTGCAGCGGAAAAGTAAATAGAGTTTGCAGCGGAAAATAGACAAAGTATAGCAGCGGAAAAGTATAAGACACAAAAAGGTTTGACGAATGACATGTAAAAGTAGGGTAGTAAAGTAGTTAAGCTGTCGTGACAGAATACCACTCCAGCCAATGCCACTCCTCCACGCCCATTATATCATCATGCCAAGCTAAACATCATTACCTGAAAATACATGCTTAAAAAGTCAACACAAAGGTTGAGTGTAATCCATAGGTTTAAAATATAAAGTTGAGCACAAGGTTTAATCATAAGATATGAGCAACATATGCTAATATCGGGTAATCAAGATAACAACCAATGTATAGAGGCATCCCTGTGCATATAACATTGTTGATGATGCTAAGCTCATGACACGCAAACGTTAACCACAATCATAATATCAATATAACCGCGGAATTTCATAGTATAACAATGCCCTCAAGGTCGAGCACTTGCCATTTACTCGACAAATCGAATATAGTACACCACAATTTGCCTATCTAGCAAAAGGAGTGGGAGGGTCAATTCCTATAGCGCTATATCCCTATATTCGCGTTCACTCGCAAGTGATTAATGGTTCATGATCTGAGGGTCTTGCATAGGCAAGGCAGAGCTACTTAGCACATCGTCAGGAAAGCATACCAATCAGGAAAGCATACCAAAAATACTTGTGCTCAGAAAACATTTAAAGCATGTATCTCACCCCATGGGTTTATAAACATTTAAAAGATAAAAAGTGGGGCTATGAATCACACCTTAACAACAGCAGGTAACGAGATATATATGTCAACCAAACAAATACGCCTCACAGCAGACAATCCTCAGCACAACCTAATCATATAAATATCATAACTCAGCAATAGTACTCGAATACTTTAATAGTTAATGCTTGAATGAAGTTTTATAAAAGATGATGGCGTTTGAAAGAAAACATTTTCCAAAAGTAGTCTCGTGTGGAAGAAAGATAGAAAAGAACAAGTCGGCGAACCTTAAAACACATGAGAAAACAACAAAGACTCGAAGAATACTCGTCAAAAGAAAGGAAGAACAGAAAAGAATAAAAGACACGAATAGATAAAGACAACAATTCCTAATAGTCTCGGTATTACCCATTTCCCAAAATATATTAAGATTATATTTGATAAAGTATAGTAAAGATAATAATTAATTTTAGTAAATTTCGGCATGACCTGCCCGTTTATAAAGCATTTCCCGAGTCATCGACTCTTTTAAATACAAATAACGTTAATAATAATATAAGTGTAGATATTAATATGATTGGATATATCATTCACGTTGTCCATTAGTTGTTCAGGTTTATCGACCATTTCGTATAGTTCGGGTTCCAGGTACGTTAAGATCTTTAAGGGCCTAACGTACCCTACCGTCTCGTGTACCAAAGGGTCCATAAGTCCAAATAACCATAGCCGCAAATCCAATACGTCCAATACAAGCTCACAAGTCATAATATAAGTCATCAAAGCGGATACCAAGTCCGTCATCCAAATTAAATTAACTTTAACAATTTTATATTTTAGTTTCATAGTTATTATTCCGTATTAATATTTACCGTTTAATAACTAATAATAATAATAATAAGGTTATAATAATAACAATAACCATCCGAGACTAATAACCATATCCCGACACAATCACAACAAATCCACAATCCCATATCCACTTCATCCGAATATACCAATCTAGTCCTAATCCCGTCACTAACCTATTATACCACAAACCAAACCAATACGCTTCGCAATACCACTTCGGCTAACCCAAAAACTAATCTAACCTAATAACAATTAAACCCAAGTGACCAAACAATATTTACCAACAATAATCACCATCCACCACCACCAAGGTGGTTCGGTGGTGGTGGTTCTAGGCTGCCAACGACACAACAAGACCAAACAACATCCAAATTCAATCAAACAACCCAAATACTACTTCTATTAGTCACCAAACTCGACCCAAATCAATAAATGACCCAAAACCTCACCGAGTCACCGAGTTGACTCGGTGAGTTGACCGAGTTCGCGACTCAACGAGCCAAGAAACCAACCACACGAGTTTTTACTCTTTAAAAACGTTTTATAATTAAAGAAAATCAAACAAAACCTTCGGTTTTAATAAAATACGAATTAGGGTTTCGTTTTTATAAGGTTTTTAGAAACGAAAACGTGGGTAGAGGGTTAAGGGGACTCGTATACCAAGGAAACTCGCCGGAAAACGTGGGTTTTGGCCGGATTTTATGAAACTCGAACCTTGTTTTGTAGATCTAGGGCGCGTGGTTGAGATTGGGGTGAAACGGGTTGCGGGGATGAGTCGGGGGTGTCCCGATCTACAAGTAGGTATAGGTGGTGTAAGTGGTGGTGGCCGGAATATTTTCCGGTGGCCGGAATTTATGGGTTTGCCGGCGGTGGAGGTGGTGGCCGGCGGTCAAGAGAGAGAAGGGAGAGAGAGAAAGTATTTTGTGTGTGTTTTTAGAGTGAGAAAGGGGAGGGAGTTGTGAGGGAGTATTATATTTATAGGTGAAGCCAAAGGGTGGGGTTTTTAGCTTATCTTTTTCTCAAAACGGTTCGGGACTCAAATGACATAGCAAACGGACTCGAAAAATTATAAAACTTGCGCCATCGTTCTCGAAATAGTTTTTCCAATAAAATCAAGCATAAACTTCATAGTTTTTCTCAAACTCAAAATAAATCAATAATTTGGCAAGTGAAACAAATTCGAGTTTTCTAGGTTGTGCTGAGCTAGTCTACAAATAAATTCTCGTTCCTAATATATCTCACGCTCTTCAAATCAAATTTAACATGCTTTAAAGTTTTAAAACGTTTCAGGCTCTACAAATAGAAGTTTGGCTAGGATTAGGTTTTAGGAAAAATACCAGGTGTTACACAAACCCTAAACACTTGAATATTATTCTGTTCTTGATTTGTGCCTAAAACAAGAACATCACTTGGTCTTATCCCATAGAGATATTCGTGTAACCCAGGCACAGGGTCGAATAGTTTCTATTGGAAAGTGATAACACGATTTCAAGTGTATATCCGGTACTCATTGATTATCTTTACCCTGTTCTGGAAACATTCAAACACATAATAACCAACAATTATAAATGGAGGATGTGACAAAGCAACTCTCTTTTGGTAAAAAAAAAATATATCAAGTAGATTTGAAAAATGATGATGAAGCTATTACTTGATGTAACTTTTGGTGTGCCTACTCACCTTAATTGCCAAGATGGTGAGTGTAGATGGCTAGTATGTGAAAAGTTGATAAAGAATTATGATGGAAAAAGAAAATTTAAGAGAAATCAGTTACATTAGGTTCTTTGAAGTGAAGGATTGTCAGATTGCTGGTTGCCATTTGTTGTATATCCTGTCAATATTTTCGTCCAATATAATTGAAGTAATGTAAAAAATTTAAGGCCTTAGTTTAGATAATTTCTACTTTTTTGGTTCGGATAGCTTGTATTAAGGCAAAAACAAATTTGATCTCTTTTTATGTCTTCGACATAAATACACTCCTTTAGCCAAAACAATTCTTGCACATAATCAATAATCTTATGAATCTAATGGAATATTCTGGAAAACTAAGGAAATATTATCCAAGTTAACTCAACAAGTATCAAAACTACAAATAACAATGTTTGAGTAACAAATAAACACTTACTATATATATAGTTGAATGGCAAATACGAGTAGTTGAGATGATTCATAAATTAGTTCTTTTAATATATTTTCAGTGACAAATGCCTTACACATCTTAATATATATTATTTCTTAAATTCTTGAACTTCATTTGGGTTAACTTCTATTTTTGTTTGTTGTTTGTTGTTTATTGATGGTGTGATGGTGAAGCTCAAAGAAGGCATTGAAGTCTTGTATGGTAAAGACAAGGGAAAATTACGAAACTAGACCGGTTACTCTACGACTTGTCACTTCATGGTTAAGTTTGTGTTGTATAAAATGGTATAAATTTGTGTTATGTTTTATATGGTTGCAGAGCCATGTTCTTGGTCATTTTGTCCATCCTTTCAAGTACAATGACTCTAATAGCTTCTAGCATAGTTATCAGTGGCTTATGCCTAACTCTAACAATGACACTATTGAAGCATTCACTAAAGCCATTCTCTACTGCTTCACACCCTCTGTCAACCTCAAAAAAAGGCTTTGGACCATGCTTTGGGATTCTTATCCATGAGATACTTATGTGCATTTGGGTTAGCCCTTTTTATCTTGTCCATTATCTTATTGAAAAGTTGAGGGTATGAGGCTTTAGATGTTGCCCATAACAGGTTTCTAAACTCCAACCCAGTGTAATGTTTCTTAAAGCCTTCATAAATATGTCTTGCACATTGCCTATGCTCGGCATATGGCATGACATTCTTTACAGCTTCAATAAGACCCTAACAAGGAATGATATTGTGTTAGAACAGGTTTAATAGTATAGTAACAAGTAAACAATAAATATTGAACATTTTCGCTTACCTTATGTTGATGAGATACAAAAGTTAGACCTTGTCCTTTAATGCAACCCAAGTCTTGTTCCATCAACCCCAAAAACCAACTCCAGTTATCTTTGTTTTCAACATTAACCACTGACTAAGCCACTGGGTAAATATGGTTATTCCCATCTCTTCCAATTGCAGTTAGAATTTCACCTTGATTAGGACTTTTCATAAAACAACCATCTAATGCAATTACTCTCCTACACCCAGCCTTCCATTCATCTGCTAGTCCAGTAAAACACACATAAAACCTATCAAAATATGTTTTCTCATATGGATTGACAGTCACTCCCAACTTTGCATTAGACCCAGGATTGGTCTCTAAAATTGCTTTGCCATATGATCTCAGCATACTATAACGTTCCTCAACTGTTTTTTCATACTCTGTCAAAGCATATTTCTCAGCATTTGTACACTGATTGGGGGTAACCTTACACTTATACTTTTTCATCACTAAATCAGATCACACAATTTAATCTCAGGGTTAGCCCTAATCTTATCACTAAAGACTGTTCCTATCCACTTATAGTTAACCAATGAACCAAACTGGAAATTCCTAACACATGTATGCTCATTAGTTAATGATTTAACCTAAAAAGTTTTTTCTTTAGTCATCCAAATAGCATAACATCTCCAAGGACATGTAGGCAAGTCATCCTTACTAACACTAGGATGCCTATTTTGCTTCTTTTGTTTACCTTTATCAGGATTAGACACCCTTGGTGGTCTCTGTCCACACTTTGCTACCACCCTCTTTTCACCACTCATCTCATATCACAGTGAGAAACCATTAGCCAAAGCATAGTAAGTTAGACACTCTTTAAACTTGGCCACATTTATATACTTTTCACCAACTTGCATTTAAAACAAAAAATGTATTAATAAAAACAATTTATAAACAATATAGAATTTAGAAATTAAGTAGATTTTCACCTTTAGTTTCCTCAGTCTCCAGTGTGTACTTTCATCATACATGGGATACTTGTCAACAGGTGTTTGAGTAGAAATAAAAGGATCTTGGGTTTTTCCATTCTCATCAGTTCTCTTAAGCTTTCTCATTAGCTGATTCATGAACAAATCATGTTCAGTCATAGTCTCACTTCCACCAATATCAGTAGGCATAGTGTTTTCTACATTTTCCTCATTCACGTCTAGAACTGAGTTATCTTTCTTCTCTCGATTAGCTCTGATCCTATTTCTAAGCTCAATCTCCTCTTCACCAGGACTAAGATAGTCAACTAACCTATCACTATCATACTCTATCATAATCAGTATCATCTTGAGTTACCTTCTCTTTGCCCTTATCAACACCACGAGTCTTAACTTGATCATCCTATGTTTTATTAACATTTCCTTTCCCTTTGTCTGTTTTATGAGGCTGCTGAGAAGATTCACCCTCATACTTAGCCTCCATTTCAGCCCAAGCCTCCATCTCATCTATGGAAATGTCATTGCAAAATCATTTTTTTTACTGCCTTTTTTCTTACAAACACAAGCATCCATAAAAGTGGTATCAGCTTTACCTAAATATTCTGATAGGTCCATATTAAAGTGATCAAGATAAAGATCAAGTTTACCAAACTCAACAACAACATCAAACATGTAATCTATATCCTTATCATTAGTTACTCTAACTAACCCCTTATCCAACTCAAGATTCGGGACTCTGTAATACAAACCTTGAAAGTAGTTTTCACATTTTTCTTCTAAAAATCTCGTAAACGGTTCGTATGACATCCTTGCAACTGTCATCTCAAGGACCACACCACACTCATACCTAAGAGATAAATGAATGAAACAGCCATCATTGTGTACATCTAAATAGTGTAGACCGGTACCATATATCATTCTGTTACAAAGACAATAACCTCAAATTAGGGCTTATGACTATATTCAACAAAATGAACAATCAAAACACACATAACACACATACTTATAAACATTGACCAAAAACCATTGTTACATACCTAAGTTATCAAAACAAAAAAAATGTGTAATGAAATTGAGAAGTGTGTGAAATTAGGGTTTGTGTAAAGAAAGAGATAGATGATAATCTAAAATTTAAATGGTAAAAAGATGTTATGGGAAAATGGAATGAGTAGAAACGAGGCAAGAAAAATTATTATAAAACTGGGTCTTTGTTATTTGCAAAGCGGACCCAAAATATTGGCAAATGGGAAATTTAAAAATATAACGGGGCAAAAGTGATTAAGTTTTGCCACGTCAAATGATCCCCATTATAAGGCTACAATAGAAGGATTAACGAAGAATATGTATTTTATAGGAAAATTAAAAATAAGCAGCTACAAAATAAAAGGTGGCAACTTTGATGCATTTTCAATCATTTGCCCTAAGTATAATTTTATTAATTACCCCTCTTTTAAGTTTTTTCTTTACAAAATTGATACATGTGTTTTTCTACACCAGCCGAGTACCCCCGCATAGCAACGAGATTTTATAGCGGCAAATAGTTATAGTGATATTTTGGTTACACAAAATGTTACACCATACACTTAATCAAAATATAATTATAACTATATACCGCTTTAAAATTTTGTTGTTATCTACGTGTACTCGTCTAATATTAATAAATCGTGTTTGAGTTTCATGTATTATAAATTCAACTTTTACATCAATGCACTAGTATGGTCACACAACTTTTACATTTAAAAGTGACAAATATATGTCACACACTTGAAGAGTGTGACCAAATGTCATATATGGTCACACTAAACCATAGAAACATGATTAAGTGTAACTAAAATTCGATACATATGGTCACGTAAGTTAATATGTGTGTCTAAAGTTTAGTGTATGTTTGCTTGTCAAATCCTAATGTGTATAGTTACATATATTTGTAGCACGATCATGTGACTATAGGCTTTACAATAGTCACACCATATCACAAATGTGTATCTAAATCATGATTATGGCCACGTTATAAGGGTATTATATGTGACCAATACATTCAAAATAGTCACGTTGTGAAATATTCATGTGACTATTATTTATAGCAAAATGTGAACTCAGTTAGCATTAACCTTGATATTAGTCACATTGAGTTTTTGTGTGACTAAATTAAAGATGCTATATATATGGTCACATGAAGTATTTATTTAGGTGTCTAAATCATAGTCATATTTTGTCACACATTATTTAAGTGTAGTCACAAATCGATACATATGGTCACACATTTCTGATAACTTATGTACTTTGTAACCCCTAGGAACAGTGTTACTTGACTTTCTAAAGTCAAATTTCAACTTTAATAAAGTAACATGTTACTAAAGTGCCTGCAAGTGCATATACATGATAAATAGAAAATGCAAATAACTATTATAATAGCAGTAGTAACTTAATAATAGCAGTAGTAACTTTTGTACAAACAACAGAGTTGTAATCTCACAAAAGGTGAATTATATAGTACTTACCAAAAGGTTTTTTACAACATAATGAAAACAGAGAAGCTAAACCCCTGCTACATCCAAACACCTTATCAGCTTGTTTTCTTCAGATCCCCATAACATGCTCTCTCATACTGAGCAAAAATTCTTTCAATGAGATCTTTAACTGCCTTTGTACGTTCTTCACATATGATCTTTATAGATATCATCACACCAAGTAAACTAGCACTCAAAGGATATTCTTTTTCTGCAAGCATAAAAATATCAAGTCCACCTTGTGTTGATAAGTGATGTACATTGCAGCTATCATAAAACTTCCATAAAGTTGAGAGATCATGACATAGGAAGGTCCAATAGATATCAGCTGGATCAGGTTTATATAACCTATGTAATTCAACCCACAACTCTTGCTCTTTCACATCTTGCTTCTTGTCTGTTTTTAATTTTTCTTGAACCAACTCCCATAATCTGTCTAAGTCTTCTCTATTAATTGTTCTTATCAAATCTTCAAACCTTTTGTACACTGCTGATCCTCCACCAACCCTGATTATCTTCCAAGCCTTTCCAAATTTATCTTGGTAAATCTGCCAGTCCATGATTTGATGTCTAGCTTGAATAGGATCAACATATAATGTTTCAGGAACAATCACCATCATCTGATCATGAGAAGAGCTGTCTTCTTTTCTCTGTGAATCATTCTTCTTCTCAGCAGGCTTGTCTTCAATGATCTTTTGTTTCTTTGATGGTGTTTCTTCTGTACCCATGGGGATAAACTTATCAAAATATCTCTTGATGCGGTAGTATAGACGTTCAATTTCGTCATATGTCATTCCCCTGAGTTGAGCAGATTTATAACAACCTTGATAAAGGATGCGGTGGATTGCAACACGCACTACGTTTTACGCTCTCGAGGGATCTGAGAGAAGAAGCTTGCAATCCCCACCAGGCAGTGTACCTGACCGATGTAGTATAGTTGTAGTGGCAAGTACCGGGGGATTGATCGTTTCTCCTCGCAGGGAATAGTGTTCGTTAGGCTAAAGGCTATCTAATCTAGGTCTTAAGGGTGGAGGAAGATTCTTTTTGTATTTTTATATTTTATGAAAGCAGGTAAAATCTCTGTTTTAGAGGATAGGGCGGAATTAGTTGCTAGTCAACTAACCCAAGTTATCTACTTTTAATCTACTTATATTTTTGTATTTTTTTTTTGGTTTGAGAAATAGTGGTGGGAGAGTAGTGTTTACACTTAGATTTCATGTACTCCTAACTATCTTTTACCATGTAATTAAGTATGTGAGTTTGCGTGGATGACGGGGTATTCCTAACAAGTCGTAGGGAGTGCTGTTCAATTCCTAACTCTAAAGTTCATACCTCACTCTATGACGATCTTCAATCACCTATCATGAGCTCACCGTAGCAACCTAATGGCATGAAATAGCCTACCTTAAAAATCGATAACGCACATACCATTCACGTTTCTAAAGACGTTCAAGCTTGTTTACGTATAGGATAGCCAGTTTTCTCTAGTCTAACGTAGATGAAACATTCACCCAAACACAATCACAACATACACATCACATGATAATCAATAGTTAGGTTTCATTAGATCTAAGCAAACACAAGGTAAATTAGCCTAGCATGTTGAAAGAAAGACAAGCACAAGCATATATCACACAACACATAGACATATTGTATGAATAAAGACTTATCTTGGATTAAACATGCAAGTTAGAGGGGTTAGGATACCCTCTAAGGTCTGTAATACACGTACTAGGGTTTAACCCTAAAGTTCTCCACTCCAAAATTCCTCTCAAGTTCCTCTTAAATAAAGAAAAATCATTCTATATATATAGAAAACGCGGGCTGACGGCGTCAGCCCAATAGGTGACGTCGTCAGCTCGGCGATTAGGGTTTCCTGACAGCCTTCCTTGACGTGGTCATGTTTCCTTGTTCCAGATCTGACGGCCTTGGTTGACGGCGTCACCATTTTGCACTACAAACTCTCTGGCCCGCCACGAGTATTTTTCCAATCCTTGACTTCACTTACTCCTGACGTCGCCACTTTGTAGAGTGTGACGGCGTCACCTTCTGTGATCTTTAAGGTCTTTTGAGTTTTTGTTGTTTTCCGCACTTTTTTACTCCGAAAACGCCCGAAAATGCTTCTTTTGTGATTTTCCCTTCAAAAGTACCTAAAATGAGAAAATAAACGACTTTGGGTGAAATCCAAACCAAAAACATATGACTTAGGACTCAAACCGACCCCTAAAAACGTAACA
>LBNU01025729.1:3824-14230 GCA_014162995.1 Artemisia annua | reverse complement strand
AAAAAAAAAAAAAAAATAAAAAAAAAAAAAAAAAAAAAAAAAAAAAAAAAAAAAAAAAAAAAAAAAAAAAAAAATCTGTTCTATTGGTCTGGTTTTATCATTTTGAGATGGTTTTGCGTCTCTTTTGGGTCATACTGTAACGCATAATCTTCACATTTAATTATAAAATATAAGATATCGATGTAACATTTTTGTACACAGATATAACAATTTTATATAAAAACCATCATATGTTGAAAAACATTTAAGGTTTTTTTGTTGCTACAGGACACAAAAAAACAGGACACAAACAGGACACAAACCATATGACCCAAACAGGACACAAACCACCTTTATATGACTCAGATGTACAAAAAAAAGTACAATATTTAAAACTGAATATAATGAAATAATTGATACTCACAGGCATAGCTTTAATAGCCTTGCCACCAAAGCCGCCTCCAACTCTTCTTGTAATGACCCGGACATTATGTTCAGGAATGTTAAGACATTGTGCAATTACACTTTGTGCAAACTCAGGGACTTGAATGGAACTATAGACCACCATGCAGTTATCTTCATCCGGGATAGCTAAAGCAGTGTGTGTTTCCATATAGAAATAGTACTGTGACGGAAGTCTAATCTGCATAGCAACTAAAAATTAACAAAAGAAGGACTTACGAAAGAAAAGTACCCACAACACACTTTTATAGTTTTGCTATTAAATACCTCAGAGTGGATTTGGTGATCAGCTTCAGCCATTCCCTTTGCGAAATCACCAACTTGTGATGGATATAACATTGACGGGACCTCAAAAAAGCTTGATCTCTCGACTGCCTGTTCAACAGTTAATATGGGTGGTTCCAAATCTTCAGTGTTATAGTCAATAATGGCTGTTTCAGCTGCCACATCAGCATTCTTTTGTGTATCCGCGACCTAAAAATTTCATTCCATGTTATATGCACATTATTATACGCCATATATTTTTTTAAAAGAGTTAAATTACCGCAAATGCTATACGCTGGCCAGCACACTCAGTAAGGTCATTGGCAAATAAAGGTTCTGGACCAAAAACGGTCTTAGCTCCTATGTTATCCCCTCCTTTTGGAATATCTTTGAATGAAACAATACTATTTACATCCTTTTCCGACTTTAAGTTAATACCCTTTACCCATGCTAACGGTTTGGTACTGCAAATAAATGCTCCATGAAGGCAGTTTAACGGTGAAGGAATGTCATCTACAAATACAGCTTCGCCTACATGATTATAATTGACATATAAATAAGTGGCTCAAAAAAGAAAAATAATGTCATTGATCGAGGCAAGTAAGACAAACCGGAAGCTTGGATGGCAGCACCAGTTTTTTGGATTGGTTCACCTACAGGGAAATGTTCCTTGCTCGATTCTATCACCTGCTTTGCTGATGACAACAATGTTTTTCGTTCACACTCGTCAGCTATATGAATACCACCGTTGATATTTGATACACCAGCATCAACTAGTGGCATTAGAAACTCAAAGAGAAAACTAACAGCCAAACTTGACCGATAAGCAGGATGTGATGTCCCCTTATCAGGTGACACATCAGCCTTTATAAACTTAAGAGCTTCGTATATCGAACCAACACTTAATGTTTTTCCCACAAGATATTTTTCAACTGTACTTGCTCTTATTGCATGTTTAACCCCAAAAGAACCAAAAGCTAATTGAATACTGTTAACTACAACGCCACTGTCAGACATAGAGATGTCAGCCGAGAAAGCAGCATTTACATAAGCCAATGCATTCCCAAGAGGACGTGGGGAAGCTCGATAAGTTTCAAATAGAAGTTTAGCGTTAGAATTTTCTGAGAACCCGTTTTTTAGTACTTTCGAGTACGGTATATGTACACTCAAAAGCACACTTCTTGAATCAATATCACCTTTTGCAAGAAACTCCTCTAGTGTAAGAAATTCCTTTCCTACCCCTGTCAAGATAGTAACTTTCGACTCCACAGCCAGAAGCACCGTGGCGATATCTGACGGGAAACTTTTCCTTTGTGCCATCACCAAATTCCCACCCACACTAGCTAAATTTCGGATCGACTCAGAGGCAATTTTTTCAAAATGCGAAGCAATTTTCTTCAACACCAAATCTTCGTTTTTTTCTTCTCGTAAAGCCAAGATTAACTTAGAAATCGAGACAGTTGCTCCAAATTCAATATATGAGCCAGTCCTTTTAATCACAGAAAGCTCGGGTATAAACCTTAGATCAATGTACTTATCATAATGCTCGGTTTCCTTATAGTACCCGATTCCAGTATTACCAGCAACTAACTTTACCGTCCCACCATTTTCAACTTGCATCAAAACCCCAAGTTCCTGTAGTGATAGTGGACTATACCANTCGGGTATAAACCTTAGATCAATGTACTTATCATAATGCTCGGTTTCCTTATAGTACCCGATTCCAGTATTACCAGCAACTAACTTTACCGTCCCACCATTTTCAACTTGCATCAAAACCCCAAGTTCCTGTAGTGATAGTGGACTATACCAAGACTTATCTGCGTTATTCAAAACCGTCGTCGATCGAAATTCATTTTTCAAGAAGTCAGGATAAGTACATATCTGTTTTGGGTCATAAAATGGTAGTTTATCAAGTTTGGCATCCTTTTTCCAGAACGAATTAAGCCCCAAATCTTCCATATCAACATCGGATGCAAAACTCTTGCATACATCAGCAATAGGTCGATAACCAGTGCATCGACACAGATTCCCAGATATAGACTTTTCGGCTTCTGAAATGGTGAGTTTGGAAAGACCAGGAGTAGGTTCGGGTCGATGAGTTTTTTCTGCATTGTTAAGTGCTGAAAAGAGTGAAACACACATTCCGGGAGTACAGAAACCACATTGAGATGCATGAAATCCTGCGAAACGTTGGTGTATGGAATGAAACCCATCTTTGCTGTTTCCTAGGCCTTCGGTTGTTGTGATTGAACAACCGTTTAGACTGCAAAGAAGTGTAAGACATGAATTGATTTTGTAATCTTCGACTTGTTTGAGGTTGGAGTCGTACTTGGATAGTAGGACATTACAAGCACCACAACCACCTACATATAATTTGCACAAGGTTTATATACATATAAAATAATGTTTCAAAAAATCAAACTGAGCACATTGTCATATCCAGAAATGCTGAGTTCTAGGTTCAAACACGTTGTGAGCAAAACAAAAAGTTTCGTGGTTCTAATTTAAATCAAGTGCATATTACAAGTTCAAACAAGCTTTGTAGCATATCTTTCGAACATAAAATATCTTGTGGTTGTAAGTTTCCCCTTAAACTTTTACAGTTTTCTGTACCAAATTTTTGCTACCATTATATGTAACTGGTTTCCCAGACTTGTTAACTCTTATATATTAACAAAAAAGTATGTTATATATAGAAGAAAAAAATATGTTATATCGGTAAAAAAAACAATTTGTGTTACATCAAATGGTAATAAAATAAGTAGAGAAATGCTAACGACAGCCCTAAGGGTTGTCATTAACAACAAAATCCAATTTTTTTGTTTCAAAACAATACTAACATTAAGACATGAACAAAAACATGTGCCACCTTTTTCGCTTATACAACCAATGAATGAAATGAATTACAAATGTGTTTGAGAAATAATATGAGCTAATAATTAATTCATAATGATTTTGTTTGGATTATTTTTGTAAAAAGTTTGTTGTTAACGACAACCCTATGGGCCGTTGTTAGCAAAACCCAAATAAAAATAAAAAAAACTGTTAAAAAAAACAAATATGTAACATGAATGGTGCAATTTTCTTATTTACATACGTATGATAAAACATTAAACTTCATTTCATTTTGCTGCAATTTTCTCTATTTTTTATACACAAGAGATTTAATCTTCATGCACAAAAATGTTGCAAATCTCATACTCCACAATTGTAACGAAAAACATAATAAAAATGATCAACCAAAAACCGCAAAGAAACACCAAATATGAAAGAACAAAATAATAACATATTAATATAAGGACTAATGTGTAAGATTGCTTATTGAAATTGTCATCTAAATTTTTTAGCATATTATTGTTAGCTTAAAGGGAGTGTTTGGAATTGCTTATTGCATGCTTATTTAGAAGTTAAAACATACTTCCAAAATCTTAAAATCTTACAAAATAGTTCACCTCTTGAAAAGTCCAAACACATACTTTTAAAATCTTACTACAAAATACAACCACAGCACCATCTTATCCAAACATCCTAACTAAGCAATACCAAACACTCTTTTCACTCTTACTAAGATAAACATAAAGCAGAAAAAACTAAGATAAACATAAAGCAGAAAAAACAAACCTTCACCACAACCAAGCTTAACACTCTTGAAACTTGTTTGCAACCTTAAAAACTGAAGCAAAGTAGTTGAAGGGTCAACGTTAGACAACTCAAAGCGTTCACCATTAACAGCAAACACAAGCCTTTGACTTTGTTCCACACATGTTTCTGTCTTTGCCATAGCAACTTCTTTATCTTCTTGTTCATTCATTTGTTGTTTTTTTGTTGTTTGAAATGATGGTAAGCTAAGGTTGTTTTTTTCTTTTGTTTTGGTTGGTTATAACAGGTGTAAGCAAATCTAGGAACAGAAAGTTAGGATGATCTATACTTCTATAGTGATATGTGTAAAGTGGTCGGCCTTTCAAGAATCTTGTACTCACAAAAGTTAGCTTTTTTATATGCCTTCACTGTATAATATATGCCAAATATTCAACAACTAGTTTGTATTTTATTATTATTAAATGTGGTGACATTAAAGTGATACAACAATAACATACCTTATTTCAATAAACACCAAAATAAAAAGATTACTTTCACAAAGACTTCTGGCAAGAGTAAGTATGCAGGTGAGAGTGATTAAAAAATAGAGCATTGATTGACATACCTAATTGGTATGCCTAATAGCATGCCTAATCTATGTGGCAGCATATTATTAGTGACTGGAGAGGGACCCGCTTTTAAACAAACCAATAAACCATTGCCACATCAATTTAGGGACACAATTAGTCATATCTTTAGGCATCCAAATCATTTCTCTAAAAAATAAATGTATGTGTGAAAGTGAACAATAACAAAGTTAAATAGTCAAAAGACAAAAGGCTAAGAACGAGCATACGCCGCAAAAAAAAAAAGCATAAAAGCATACAAAACATATAGTCAGATAAGAAAAACTTAAGAGAAATGACATAAGCATACATAAGTGTTGACATAAGCTTACAGCTTACAACAGCTTATAGCATACAGCTAACAGCTAGTTTTGCCAAACATAAGTGTCTCTTCTCAAACTTTATAGATATGTTAACAAAAAGCTATTTCATTTAGTTTTGGTTATAGTTTTTTCATTTTCTTTTGGCTTGTTAGTAAAATATTTGAAAGTATATGTTAGTTTTATTAGCTTTTTGCAAGAATAAATTGACAGAGTGTATGTAAAGTTCTAAGTATTGTTGTTCTAAATTTAGTTGGCTGAGCTTTATGTGCCAAAAGAATATTGTAACGGAAGATGTGACAGATATTTACATGTGACCAAGATGCCATCGAAAGTTTTTAAGGGTTTATTATAAGGGTTTTTCTAACTTGTGCTTTAGGTTACAAGTTAAACATAACAAAAGTACACAGGAACTCAAATAAAAATAAACTTGTATGTATTTTTATGTGGATTCGTGTGTACATTTTTGTAGGTTCATATTTATTTTTAGTATGCTTAACTTGTGCCCAAAAAACATAAGTTAGAAAAACTTTTTTTTTCTTTTTTTTTTAATTTATTGTAACTAAGAAGATATAGTTGCTAACTACTACTTTTCCATTCATTTATGAGCGTTAAATCTAATTCTTTTTATAATATACAGATATGAATATTATCTAACGACAGCTACCAGAATTTGCCATGCATTTTTCTGGGCCACACCCACATGATTTAGTTAGTTGCGAGTAGTTTACAGCATACGTACCGCTAATAAATTCTTTTAATAGGCATGACTTTAAACTCACCCCATTTAATACGGCATATTGTATTGTTTAAGTATATACAAACAATAAATAGTTGAATCTAAAAAATAGGTAATTAAATCAAGCCATGTCTACTGTCTTCACTCTTTGGTCGGAAATTTGACGAACCATATCACTTTTTTGGTATTTCAGATAGGGATTTAATCATAGAATAACACTTGGGATTGAAATGACAAGTATGTTTGGTGTTACTCCTCACTAAACTTAAGCTATGCTTAAGTAGCAACAAAAGACCCACTAAGCTATCTTAGGGATGGTTGCTATTTGGAGAGAGTAAAGATTAGTTTGTGAATGTCTAAGCATTAAGTGCACAAACTCCGCAACCTTTACTCTCTCTTATGACTCCTATTTATACACAAGTATATTACAACCGTTGTGATAAAGACAAAGATTACATCAGCCTACGTATTTTGTCTCTGTTACATAAGTCTATTTTGGGTATAGGACAATACTGCTTTTTGAGGTTCAGATATGACGCCATCCTGAACTTAAGCCATTCAGGGAAAGTTTGACTTTACAAGGATGCTGACACTCTTTGCAACTTCAAATGTTTCCCGCCTAGTCCCGCCCATTCTTCAGGCTTTATGTCTTTATCTTCAGTCTTTATCTCTTGTTGCTTCAGTGAGGAGGAACTTGGGATTCAGTGAGCTATTATCATCACTCACTGAATCCAACACCTTCTTATTTGGCTTAGGTGCCACTCACTGAGAGTCCGCCTCACTGAATGGAAAGTCTTTCTTTTTTGGCTTGTCTTAAGCATCCTGAAGATGACTCACTGAGTGACTGTTCACACAGTGACTTGATTGCGATGAAGGTTGTCAAACACTTAGGTTATTTTATGTTCAAATCCTAGCTTCAGGGAGTTTGGGAATTCAGTGACCCAACAGTCTCCCCCTATTTGGATATACAAATAGCCTAAGTGTTAAATGAGTCAGTATGAGTGACTAGCGTCTTTTCCTCTCACTGAGTATTGATGTAATTTGATAGGACACTAATAAAACATAAAATTCGATGTTCATTGATAACTATTACAGTTCCTAAAAGATACAAATTACAAAACAAATTAAGGATAGATGGTGTTGCAGATTCCTCAGTCAAAAGAGTATCCCAGGGCCTCTAGCTTTGCTTTCTTTGTGTTTAGTTGATGCTTGTCAGGATGCTCACGGATTTTGATCTTCAGTTCATGACAGAATCTTTGGTTCTCAGGTCTCTGAATTGGTGCAGCCATCATGAAGAATCCAGCCATTGACTTGACTCCAGCTTTGTCAATGTCGTTCCATCTTTGAAATGCCTGATCCCCAAAGCCATCAGTAAAGAAAAGACCTCTCTCAGGTTGTTCAATGACCCAGTTGTTCACGAATGTAACTCCTTCAGGGAGGGCTCTGTTACAGTCTAGGCCAGGAACCTTGATTTCCTTTTCAGTATCAACTCTTTTTCTCTTCTTCTGAGAAGGCTGAGATGAACCAGTTTGAGTGGTTGCTACTGAGGGTGGGAGTAGAGAGGGTATGCCAAGTTCTTCATGCTTTTTGGCCAGGTTGTCATAACGATTCTTGAGGGATTTCATCAGGGTTTTGACCACAACGTTATTCTTCTTCCTGATGATTGGACCCAGTTCTTCGAGTTCAGTGATCCCAAAGTCAGCGAATGTGAACGGATCATGAACGTCAAAATGTCGATTATCATGACCCCTGAATATGCTAAGAACTGGAGGCTTTGTATTCTGATGGATCTTGACATCAGTGATGGTTTCAGGCTTCAGTCTCTGTTTCATGATCCATGTGTACCTTTCAATGTTCTTCTGCCTGATTTCAGCAGATTTCTTTAGCCTTGCATCCCTCTTCTGTTTAAGTTCCAATAATCTAACCTCCTGAGCCTTTTGAACTTTTCACCGCCTTCCCTATTTTCAACGTCTTTAGGGTCTAGCCCAAGAGACTTGGCTTCTTCGTTCACGACTTCAATAAGAGCCGGCTTACTGATCAGCTCGTCTTGTGCAGCCTCCTTCATCCTTTCAACCTTGTCCAGATAGGCTGAAATTTCTTCCTCTGTCATCAAATAAGATACCCCATTGATGACATAGGGAATCTTGGATGGTTCATCAGGATCACGCCTAACCTTTGTGGAAGCTGGCACCAATTGAGTCGTTGGTTCAGGTTCAGCGGTGATAATACTCTTGCCTTTGTCCTGTTGAGAGGAAGATGTATCAGGTTCCATGTATGAGGATATCGGAGCAACTTGAGAAGGAATCTCCCCCTCAGTATGAGACTGAGATTGTCCTCTTGAGGCAACATCAGTAGCTGTGGTTTGTCTGGCAGAGGGTTCGGGTGTTGCAGTGGCAGGATCTTCAGTGTTCACCTCCCTTTCAACTGTTGCGGGAGCGTCAGTGAGAGCAAGAGTTGGAGTGCTCACTGAAGCCGAGGAACCTTTAAAGGCCTGAAATATTTCAGACATCATTGACTTTATATCCTTGGTGTCTTGTTGAATGCCAGACACCTTGGATTCGAGGGAAGCCTGAGAATTCTCAAGAGCAATCATGCGAGAGCCAAGAGTCCAGGCCACTGAGCTAGATGACTTAGCCCAGTCAGCCACCTGTCTTTCAAGAGAACCGAAGGAAGACTGAATCGTTGTCACTGAGGAGCTAAGAGATTGAAGATCCAAGGACTTGAGCATGGTAACCAACTCAGGAAAGCTTGTTGATTGCTGAATGAAGTTCTCAGAAGCCTGGAGAAGCTTTTTGTTGAGCTCAGGGTCTTCCTGGACTGACTTCTGAATAGTGTTGACCTGTTGGACGAGCTTGTTGAAAGATTCAACAAACTTGTTCATATGGGAGGTCAGTGTTGTCAGGTTGTGGTAAATACTGGAGTTTTGTTCTAGGACATTATCATGAAAGCCTTCAACAGCATCCTTGAGGTTGAAGTAATGAACGGCCTGCTCAGGTTGCAAGTCAAAAACTTCATCAGTGACCCCACGAAAAAGAGCATTGGTCGCCTTTTTCAAGAACTTGACCATCTTTCTTCCAGTGAGAGGAATACGGTCATCATGTTCGTCCAAGGAATCAGAGGGTGCAGCCTCAGGGTGTGATTCCTCAGCTGGATGGAATGGAGACTGAGGAGTTGGTTCAGTAGGTTCAATTGATTGGTTATCAGTCTCCATATCATCCCATGCTTTAAAAAATTCCTCGTCACTGCACTTGGTTATTTCATCATCAGAATCAAGTACAGCCTGGAAGTCAGCCATCGAGTGTATCTGCAACATAGGGTTAGCCAGCTCCTCTTCATATGAAGATTTGCTTTGGTTGTGGTCGCTCCCTGACCCCTCTATTCCAGCAGACTGGGATTTGTCTGCCTGGTCCTTAGGGTCAGTTTGCGAGGAATGCGCTTCACCGTGAGGGGTTGATGGTTCCATATTAGTGGGTGGTTTCATGCCCCCTGAGTCTTTGTCCCCATGTGACCCTTCAAGCACTGATGGGTTTTTGTCAGTGCTATCACGAGGATCAGTGAAAGTATGTTCCCTGTCAGCGGGTTGTAAGTTTCCCTCTGAGTCTTGGGGAAGAGTAGTTGTGCCCTCAGACAAAAGCTTGGATTGGCGAATGTCCTCACTGGGCAAGTGAAGGTTATGGCCCCCCGTTCTAGCAGGGTGGTACTTTCCTGCTGAAGATTTAGGGGCCTCTACTCCCTGAGACTTTGGTTGTGATTTACCAGAGCCTTTAGCAAGATGTGATTTGGTGTGGGTCCCCTTCTCAGTGGGGTGGTGCTGCCCTACCGAGGATATAGGAACCTTTGCTCCTTGAGACTCTGATTGTGATTTGTCAGAGCCGTGAGCAGGATGTGAGAGTTGAGTTGTTCCTGACTCCACTAACTTGTTTATGTTAATAGAGTCGTAAGGAGAGGGTTTGCCCGAGGACACTGAGTGGGATGTCTCAATGCCCTCCGTTGGCGGTTGTTTTGGGGTCAATGAGTCGGTGATTATCCTGAGGGTGTCAGCGGTCAGGGTCTGTTGTTGTCCCTTTTTCTTGGACTGAGAAACAGAGGTTCCAGTGACGAGTGACTTGGGTTTAGTCACCTTCTTGGACCCCTGTCCCTTCTTCTTCTCCTTTTTCGTAGGAGAAGGAACCGGTGAAATTTTGTTAGCGCCCTGAATTGTTGCCAACATGTATGTTGTCAGGGCGATGGGTGTGGCCTAAGTAGGGTCCTTAGAGTAATTTGCCTTATGGAGTATTTCTGGTTCGAATCCCAGAACCTCAGGTTTCTCATAAGTTGACCCTAGTAGATCCTGAAGCACACAGGAAATGAACCTAGGGTAGGACATAAGTCTTTGCCTAGATTTTCCTGTGGTCAGTTTTGTGATGAGGTCTCTGAAGATAATCTCTCCAATGT
>LBNU01025727.1:0-17133 GCA_014162995.1 Artemisia annua | reverse complement strand
TATGTGTGTGTGAGAGATAGGAATTTTTATGTGGACGTGAACCAAACATGAAGGGAATTGTTTCGTGCTTACTTCTCTAATGATAGTTAGGAATTGCAAAAAATGTGGAATCTACAAATGCAATTGCATGTACTATCTTCCTAATACTTGCCTGTTTGAAAGATAACTAACATGTACCATGACTCACGTTCATTTTGTTTGATGTTGCAAGTGTAGTAGTTTTAAGGATAGTTAACATATTTAGTGTCTTTAATAATTGATCAAATGGAAGAATTGGGTTCTCAACTTTCAGAGGGTGCAACTGATGAGCCTGGACCACAAGATGTATATTCAAAAGTTTGAGTAAATATATCTGTATCAAGGGAAAAGAGCTCGAAGGGTCTAAAAGTGTTATGTTGCGATAAAGATGACAACTATTACAATTCTACGATAATCATGGTCTATAAAGTAGTCCTTCATTGACTATAAGTTTGTTCTTATTTATTAGCTACTTTTTTTAAAACAATCTATGTTATTTAATTTCCTTGCAGATGTTTTGCAAATGACATTTTACTTTAACTTTTTGGTTTTTAATCTTATATCATTTAACATTATTTTCTATTCACCATTTTACTACATCTTTTATATTTTTAACAATTATTAAACAATACAATCAACGTTATTTATGTTACATTATTTATCTTTCAGCATTATATATTTAGCGTATTAAATTTTTACATCATGTTTGTACTACATTTTTAAGTTTAATAATAAAACTTTTAGCTAGCCGGCCAACGGCCGGGCCTTAGGCTAGTATCTAAATAGAGAAAAGTTAATAAAAATCCTAGGAAAGGTATATGCATGCTTCTTATATTTAATTTCATTTTACTTTTTAAAACTTGCAAATTCAATCATGTCACGAGCAAACAAACCAGGGGCGGAGCTATTAAGGGACCGGGAAGGGTCCCGGCCCCTCTAAGCCTAAGCCCGTTAATGTATTTTTTTCGCGATTTTATGTGTTCTTTCGGAAAAAAATTTGTTTCGGCCCTCCCATTTAATTTTCTTCCGGAACAAAAATTGTTTCGGCCCTCCCAAAGAAAATTTTCTCATAAGGATGTGTCATGGAATCTTCATTATGAAAATGAATACCAACTTAGAATGTGTCTTTGAGTAAAGAAAGAGTGAAAGTTTGGTAAGAAGGTGGCGTTTTTTGTTTTGTCTCATGGTGGTTACATATTTTTTATAAACAAAATCATACAGCAATGATAATCTTAACATGCCAATAATGTGAGGCATTCCAACAATAGACGTGTCTGTCAAATCATATGTACGTTATCAATTATTGCTTCCGGCATGAATATTGATATGTTTTCAATTTTCCTATCAAATTTTCTTTATTCTTTTGTCTAACAAAATATGTGTCACAAGTAACAGTAAAAGTGTAAAACCCATTTTTAGTTGTGCACGCCTCATTTTTAACTTTTGTTTGTTATCGACTTGAAGAGTTGATCTAATTAATGAGTAATATTTCATCGACATGTGAATATGTGATGATGGGTAAGTGATGCAGATGGAAGCTCTTGTATTACTCTTCAATAAAGATATCGGGTGGGCGGGTGGCATATCTTGAACCATTCTGTAACTTGGGTAGACCACCCGTTTAGAGTCGTTCTTGGCTGAGCCATTGGCAAGTTATAATTCAGTATTACTTGGTAAAGGTAGAATGAAAACATTGATGGGAAGAACAAGTAAACAAATTGTATCCAAAGATTAAAGAAATGTGTGTGAATGGCCGGGGTGTTTCTTGTTTGATAAACGTGTTATCATAAACGTAAATTTCACAAATGCTACTGAAATGTAGAACACGACTGTGCAACCTCTCTGTACATGCACCACTTGATATTTAGCTTGTAGTTATGTAGTTTTAAATCCATATATAAGTATATAACACATTTTGCAAAGTTCCATGTTTAATTTTCTCAACGACTTTTTGCTAAGAAAGTTATAACAAAATTAAACCCTCTCAAATTTGGCTTCTGCATGAATCATGATTAGTTATTTATTGAGTAAACATTTGTGTTTTGTTCAAAAGAAATAAGGTAAGGTAAACATTTGCTTAACATAAAATAGTTTTAAAATCGGGCATACTTTTCTTGTGGTGCACATTCGGGTTACATCAAGTCTACAACCACGAATGATCTTGTTCGAGAACGTTCTTTCTGAAAATTAGTTTGAGTTTGAATAGTACGTGTTATTTAAATAAGTCCTTCAATATTTCTTTTCTTGTATTTTAGGTAAGACTAAATTTGTGGTGAACATGTGGCCGACCAATTCGAAGACAAGAGAAAATGCAATTGATGACTTGACGTAATCCAAGCATATACAAGAACGTAGAAACTATTAAAAGAAACTTTTGTTAGTGTATAAGTGTGAGGTGCAAAAGACTTTACATTTCTCTCTACACATCTTGTTTCTAGAATAAAAGACTTAAAAAAGTATGTCGTACGTTTATACATGATGATATATAACACGTGTTTTAAGATATTTATATTTTAATTAACGTGGCATTAGAGTTTACGTTTATCATTTTTCAAACTTGTATCAGTTTGAAAAAAAGTTTGAAAAATGATAAAACTTGTATCATTTTTCAAACTTTAATACTTAAATAATTTAAAGGTTATAGAGTAAGATTTATATAATCATTATAATACCACTATAAAAAACAAGCTTATGTAATACTCGCGTAAAGCGCCAACTGCAAAAGCAATTATTTACTCGTATAAAATACATGAATTAATATTTGAACACGTCANAAAAAAAAAAAAAAAAAACCGTCTAATACTCTCTTCGTCTCAATATTATTAACAATATTTTTATTTTGGTTTGTCCTAAAATAATTATCCAAGCCTAAATTTAAAAGCTGAAATTGAGTTACCTTACATTCCTAATCAAAGTTGGCCACCAAGGGTTCAGGTTCGAGTCTCACCATGGACCTTCAGGGGCCCGAAAAAATAAAAGCAGGGGTGGGGTTTATCCCCTAAGGAGAAAGGTTCGATGCTTGCATACTACCCAATTAAATGTCACTGTCGGCTCGAATCACTAACTACTAACTCGCCGTTCAAAAAAAATCAAAGTTATTTATTTTAGAAAGACAACATAAATTAAAAGAGCAAAGACCAAAATACAAAAAAAAAAAAAAAAAATGGCATCCCAACGCTTCAACAAGACCATTGACGAGAAAAGGACCCAACGAAATAAAAACACCACATTCAGTGCATACAAACCAAACCACTAGATAAGAAACAAGATACTAAGTACCAGAACCCAAAACATTGGGAACAAGTACTTCACAATCCTGAACAATACACCTAATCAAAATTATTATTTACAAAGTTAAATGAAAAACCGTTTGGTTTGTGGGTTTTCCCACCATACAATGATAATGATAGTCATACAAAATGTTCGGATGAGTTTTTATGAACAAAAGAATGGAATGTATACTCATAGGATCATTCTCTTTCAAGTTGGTGCCTTTGCAATTCATTCCGTGGTCTTCATATTATCTTTCTTCTTTTCTACTACAAAATTCAAATATCATATTTCTTCGTAAATTTTTTGTACCATATTTTGCTATCCAAACATTAACAATAGTAATGATAAACTTAATTATGGTCAAAAGAATGGAATGCATACTCATAGGCTCATTCCCCTTCAAGTTGGTCCTTTGCGATCCATTCTGTGATCCTCATATTATCTTTCTTCTTTTCTACTACAAAATTCAAAGACATGCCATAGCGATGCTAAGGGCCCGTCAAGGCGCGAGGCGTGACCTCCATGTTGCGAAATATACCAAGTCATCGGCTCTAGGCGTGACGTGAGATTAGGCGTGAAAAGGCACGAGGCCTTTTTTGAAATCTACTCTGATGAAAAATGTCTTTTTGAAAGAAACGAACAAGATTAAATGCAATGATAATTTTTTAACTTTATTCTTTATGAATAACACTTTTTGTAAGCTCGATATATATGAAATATGATATAAACATACACATTTATAAATATTTTCACATTTGGTGTCACTTTATGTCATGCCTTAAAAAAAACCGTGACTTTACCATGGCTCTTAAAGCATGAGGCTTGATTATGCCGTCACGTCACGCCTCACACTATTTATAACCTTTTATGATTTGGAGTTATAAACTTATGATATGGTTTAATGGTTATTCTCCAACTTCAACTAATTGGGTAACCAAAACATCAATCAAAGGCCCAACAAAAAACATCTAAAAACATCCCAATGGGCCAACACTTTATATAACTTCACTTAAATTAAAAAAACATACATTCCGACACAATAATCCGGCGAATTAAACTTTAGGGTTTCATTACCTCCGGCGACAAAATGTCAAAAGAGTTACAGATAGTCTCATCGTCCACGTCATCATCAGACAGAACTGCAATCTCAGCCTTACCGCCACGTCATCCAAACACCTCATCATCAGCACTAGTTGAGTACACACCTCCAGTAGCTAGCCAGGAAGATGAGGATCTGGAAGTGAAGCTACGTCGTATTATCGATTTAGTTCCGGTTCGCGTTAATAATACTTCTGGTAGTTCTGCTGGTTCTGGCTCTGGTGACTTTCATCAGGTGTGTTTTTTATAATTTCCGCAATCTCGAATTGAATCGATAATTTTAGATTGCGCGTTTGATATAATGAGTAGCGAAGAAAGCTGTATAGGACGACCTATAGATGGTTTAGAAAATAGTATAGATGTAGGCTGTGCTTAGTGGCGAGCTTTTTGGAGCGTTTATTAGCATTTAGAATGTAATGTGATTGTTTGGCGACGAGTGTCGAGGTTTCAAATTTTGTTTGAACGTTTTTAAGGAACAGAAGTGTTTAGCTTTTACGTCATTTTACAATATAGAATCCCAAACGCCTTTGTAAACAAACAGCCACTGTCAACACCTATGGTTAAACATAGCCATATACTTAGATGCTATAGGCTGTGCCCAACGACGAGCGTTTTGGAGCATTTAGAATGTAATGCTTGTTTGGCAACGAGTGTTTAGCTTTTCAATTTTGTTTAAATGCTCCTATTAGAAATGTTAATAAAAAAAAGTGTTTAGCTTTTATGGCATTTTCACACTATAGAATTACAGATACAACTACGTTACCAAACGGTTCTAAAAAAACAAAGAGCCGCTCCTAACACCTACTACTAAGTACTAAACACATACGGAGTATTTCTTGCTGAAACATAAATAGTACTATAGATATATAACTTTGAGTACCAATGCACCTTTTATTTTATTTTGGTTGAGTTACTTGGTGTTCTATGGATGTTTGGTCTATTTATTATTTAAGTTTTGAAAGGATACATGTGTATATTTTGTTGGTGGAAGAATTGGTAACTTAAGTTATGTTGTTTACCTCTAGAAAAAGTCGATTAAGCTACCATGAAATATGTATACATCTAAGCATGTATTTTAGAATTCGTTTTGGTGTAAAATGGTGAACCTTAAGTGATTTCTTTATCTTTAACATAATTATTTATTATTAGTCTATTGTTTGTTACACATTCTATTGTAATAGCTATACTTGGTAAGCAACTCTTGCTTTCTTGATTGTAGGTTCTTCGAATGCGTCAGTAACATTTTATTGGCCAATTAATGTTCTGGTTTCTTGCTAAAATACACCTTTGCTACCGACTTGTTCCTCTCAAGAAACTATAAATCGTGTAGCAGTTTTTTGGTTGAAAAGTAAGAGACCTGGAAAAAAATATATGATTTGAGGAGAGCAATGACATAAATAAGTAACTTTACATTGGCTGATACACTGGAATATTAAAAGATTAAAGGCTGATATGGCTAAGCAATCATGTTGTCATTTTAGACAGATGAAATGATATCAATGTAGTTCCGGTGCTTATGGTTTGTGGGTTATCATTCAAGTGTATCTTGTGTCTTCTTAGTAAACCAACTTTTATACACAGATGTACAAAATCCTTATGCCCTTAGGTTATGGTGATGAAACATTTTTAAATGCTTGTCCTGCATCTCTTTTATAAACCAGCTTTAATACGTAGATGTAGAAGAAATATGAAGGGTTCAACAATAAATATTCCCTTATTGTAGGACTGTTCATGTCAATCTTCTAGTGTGTCTGACTATTCGGTAAACATGTCAGTAACACAATCTACATTAAAAAGGAAAATCAATAAGCTAAATATGCGATATTTAAAATGCAGGAACTAGCTCATATTTGTTTTGGGGAATATGGAAGAATCGAATGTTTCTCCCAAAATGCTGTTTAGACCATAACCTTGTTCTGGAAAGATTTTCTAAAGATAATACACAGTGGGCATCATCTCGTAGGAAGCTATTATTTTTTCTGGCAGTCAAAGTTTTTACTCTCCACATCCAGTTAGAATTTAGAATGGCTCTGGAGGCACTGTCCAGATCTAGAAGCTGAGAATTATAGGAATTAGTTCGATGGAGAAACTGTTGTTCTGTTGTTTATTAACACGAGTGTCTGTGTTGATTGGCGCTTGGCGGGGGTCATAAAGATTCAAACTTGTATTATTAGCAACTGCCAAAATCATGAATAGCTGTACAATGTGAAAAGATGTGCTTTAAACATGCAAAAGATGGTGCAGTGACTCCATGCAGCGACACTTTATATGGCATTAGGATTCAAAATTGTATCAGTAGCAACTGCCAAAATAATGACGATAATAAGCGTAAACTAAAATACTATTGGGAAGATGTGTTTCCACTCTTGATGAAAAGAATCGTAAACTAAGATATTTGTTGCACAAAAGGTCTGTCTTTGCGTGACTTCAGTCTCTCCTTTATTCAACGCGTAGCAGATTTCTAGAAAGTGACTGATTGATTTATTTGTCTTATAAACTTCGATTCATGTCTGCATTTTCGTGTTGTTTTATCATTTATATTTCATTAGTGATTACTATCTGAAAAACTTGTTTTTTGGAACAGTATCGACAGATGAGACGGAAAGAACAAGACCGGCTTGCAAGAATGGACGTCGACTATCAGAAAAGGAAAGAAGTGACAGAATTCAACAAGAGAAGAGAGGAAAGATTAAAAGAAGCAGAAGAGCGGACTGCAAAGAAGCGTTTGAAACGCCAAAAAAAGAAGCAAAAGAAACAAGAAAAGAAGATTAAGTTGGAAGCTGGTGACAACGAAGAGCATAAGCAGGATCAAAAAACTTCAGAGGAAGATCAAGATCAAGACTCGGGTGATGATGAATGAACAAAATTTACGTGTATCTGAATACAAGTAGATGTTTGTTTGTTAATCTCAAGTAGAATTAGAATGCTGGCAATGAGCTACTCAAAAGAGTTGAGGCCCGTGCTAAAGTTTGCTTCTACAGTAAATTTTGAATTCTACGAATTATAATAGCGACAAGGTCTCATCTGGTTGGAAGTATGTTGTAGAACATCATTTAGGAAATCTTGTATATGCTATTCAAAACTATATGCTATTCAGAACCATTGGAAACCTGTAACTTAGTAGTGGCAAAATAGGCAGGTCGCACGAGTTTAAACTGGTAATATTTTGTGCAATTGGTTGGCTTAAACTGCCCACTCATACATTTGATTTTTAACTGAACTTGCTGGCTGATGCATTTGTTTTTTTAAACTTCAACATAAACCGAGTCGTGGTTTTCTCGTCTACTGATGCATATATCCAGATAACTTAAATCATATCACTTAAACCCATTTGATGATTGGAGGTAACCATACCCCTAATACATTTTAAATCAGTTGAAATTGTAGCCCTTTCTGTAACTATAAATGGACAGTTTGGTGTGTATAGGACAGCTTTGTGCAAATAAGGTTATCACTGGTGTAATTGTAACAACAGTCATAATGCAAAGCCCTTCTGCAGAGCATGTTACAGTGGCTGAAAAACCAAACAGAAGTCGGTAATAAGTTACAACTGGTATGAGCTTGAAAATTTTATTCACCTCACCAGTTGTCGTATGAGTAACCCAAATCAGGTTCACACACTTATTGATGTATAACGTGAAACTCTGATTTTATTGACATCGTCACAAAAATTTCTCAAAATGGTAGAAATAATAATTAGAATTTGGTTATTTTAATAGGAATAACTAATGCACCACAAACTGATGATCTATTAACATCTCTTATATAATAAAACAAAACCCCTAGTGGGTACTTTGTCATTTTGAAAAAAAAAGAATATTTCCTTATTAGGCAATATTTTAATTATTATTTAATTTATAAGTTTTTAAATTCGTTTTGTTAATATACTATACAAGTAGAAGATAAATACAAAAAATATAGATAAGATTTAAATGATTATCTTTAATTATAAAAAACTACAATTAAAAATCATAAATCAAACAAAATAAAAATTAAATTATTAGTTTTTTAAAATAAATAAAAATATATCATTCAAAAAATTTTAAAAAAACCCGCGCGTGCGCGGGCATTATAACTAGTATATGCAGAAAGAAAAATTACTACTGGTTTCACTCATGAAATCTGCACCTTTTTTTCTCCTAAAAACCTCGTTGAAACACAGAACACCCCCCTTGGCCCCTTCAGGAAACAAAGTTTAACCATCAACTGTTTATTCTCCTAAATACAAAGCAAATACTGTCCACTCATAAAATGACACCTTGGGGTCTTAGACTTCTGAAAGTGGTAAGGTGACATCGCGAAGTAGTTCCAGTGAGTACAAAAGTCCCAAGAAATGTGATAAGATGATATTTGCAGATGCCTGCATACATAATAAAAATGATTTACAACACAGAGATAACTGCTAGGTAATTCGTAGTTAACACAAGACAATTTGCAGTGGTAACCAGTAATCACATTAAAAAGAAGGATAATACAAAAGGGACAGAAGTATGCAATTTGTTGATAGGCCATACAAGCATGTATCCATTTTCATTGATACCAGATCTAATAAAACCCATGCCGAGGGACAAAAATGTCCAATTTTTTACTTTCTGAAAATTTATTACAGTACTTTACAGTAGAAAAGGTATCCAGGGCTGTTTTTGTTTTTATTCAACAATATGTAGGGTTATCTTCAATTATATAAATATTTGCGATGCTTGATTTAGATTTATAATATATACCTGTACCAGAAAAATGTCCAGTGCTAGGACTGGGCTGCCTCCGCTCCGATAATATGGGTTGCCTGATGCGGTGAGAGCCTTAGCCACCAGCATTCCTAAAGTAGCTTGCATCCCAATAATAGCCGCACCCATTCCCAAAAGATTCAGACATATACCATTTTTCAAGCTCTGTATAACGTTAGAAAAAGGAGGTGCCTGAAAGAAATAAGCATGCTAATGTTGGTAAATAACATAAAAGATTATTTCTTTAGCTATTTCAGCCGCTCAACATCTTCAATATTGACAACATAACATCTTGGATATATGCTACCCACATATACAACATAGTTAGAAAAAATATATGTTTCCATCTGTCCATATAATTATGCAGAATATGGAACTGCTTTCGTAGAAGATGATATATACTACCTTTGAAGGGTCATTGACAGCTTTCCGAAGCCCAGCAGAAAGACGGATATATCCATATGACCAAAACGTCGAGAGGAAAGCGGCAGCAATACCAATGGCGGTAGCAAAAAATGTAACAGGTGAAGAGATATTTCCGGTGACAATTTTAGAAAATGAAAGGATGACCGCAGATACGATTGTAAACACTAGCTGTAACCAGAATCCTAAGCTACCCCGCCTCTTGAAAGACCTTGAAGTCTTCTCTAATTTCTTAACAACCTACACAATAATAACACAACCATGAAAACATATATATTTACATAAGACTAGATTTGAAGAGCAGGCTAAAAAGCCTAAAATTCCCCTGTATCAATGATTCCGGAATCTGTATCGTACAGATATATACATGCATTCCAAATCAACTAAACGTGTGAACACTTCAATGGAAACGGACATCACAAATTATTTACTCCGTATATTATAAGGGAATACACTATTTCAGATTTTACACATGTGTACAAGTTTACTGATTTTTAGATGGCAAAAATGGTTTGGCAATCGCTCACATGGTGACCAGCATCCTCTCTTTAAGTATATTAACAAGTGGCCATATGGAATTTTGATTCGGTATATCCTTAAAATCTAAAACGTTGGTAAATAGTATTCTAAATATAAGGCTGTTAGGTTGCTCAGCTGCTCAAATTTAATTAAAAAGTAAGACAAATCTTTACAATACTTTCTAGAAAAACACACTGCCAATATATGAGACAATATACATTGAATCACAGTCCACTACGCCATTTCACCCCTAATCAGAAGCGTGATAATCTAAAGTTCTAAACCAACGAATGTGATTCTGGCACTCTGGGTATGTTTGGCGAGGATCTTTTAAGAGTGTTTAGCCTTCAAAATTGAAAGCTCATTTGGCAAGGAGCGGCTAGTGTTTTACTTTCCAAACGCTACTTGAAGAAGCGTTTAGCGTTTACGTAATTCTACACTTTATAAGCACACATACAACTACATTACCAAACACTTTTATTAATCTACGGCTCGGGTTTACAATTACACTAGAAATAAATCTATAAGTAACAATGTACCATGAAATAATTACCTGGGCGTGTTCCGAATAATTGTAATCATTACGCGAAGTGTACGCGACAGTTACGGGACGTGACGTAAGTTTGTTAGGGTTTATGATATGACGGTGATCAAAGTGAAGGGAGAATAATGATGATGATGATGAAGTAAATGAAAGGTGTTGGTGAGTAGATGAAGTGGCTGACCGGAGGAATGTGACGGTGGACGGTGGTTGATGGTGGTGTGACGGTGAGTGTTTTGCGACGGTTAGTGACGGTGATTGTGGTGTGATTCCGGTACGGGTTGATGGTAGGAGTAGTGTTTGCATTTTTTGATTAGGGGGAAATTAATAGTGTAGTTGGTCAAACGTAGATATTTATGTGTCTTTTAACGTCGATAGTGGAAAAAATTACAATCCTTAAGAGTAAGGAAATGACTAATGCTATTTTGGCCCATAATTTATGCTTAAATATATGACTAATGTATAAATTACTTGTGCAGTTGTATTATGTATTTTCTCATCTCACCAATCATTTTTTTAAATCAACTAATCAAAATCATTAGTCATACAAGTAGGTTTGATAATTAGATATAAAAATCATTCTTCTAAGGAAATATCTTTTATCAGGAATTAGATTTCGAGATAGTGAATGACAAAAACAAATGTTTAATGAACGATATGCGCTTTTTATATCGGTATAAGATATTCAACACAAAATAAATAATAATATCACTTCATCATAACTCTTTATTGTTAAAAGCAAATTGAATTGTTTTGTACTTAACATGAAATCAAACAAATTTAAAAAATTATGAATATAATATTTTAAAAACTTATTTTCATGTTTATTAATTCATACTTCTTAACAGTTATAATCACATTAGGTAAGGGTGAAAATTGTAAGTTGAAATCTTTAAAAATTATTACACTTTTTACATGGTTTTACATAAATAGATTTTAAGCATGTAAAAACTTATATATTTATATTCGTATTAATCGAAAGACGAACATAACAAATAGTATTTTGCATGATAAATTTAGAACTAAGATAGATACACACAGAGAAAAGACATGTTTGAGAGTTTTCTAGAAACGCAACAAATCACCAACACCGCCATGGCGCCATTATAATTATAAATTTTTTGTCCTATGATCTGTCGTTTTTGTTTTTCTCTGAATGTTTTTTTGTTGGTGTATGTATGTGTTGTTGCCTGATGAAGTGAAGGTATAATGAAAGATCAAGTTTGATCAAGAAAGTTCTATTGCAGATTTCACATGCTGTAATGCAGATTTCCCATGCTTTAGTACACTTTTAGGTTACACCTGTGTGGCTGTTATTGCATAGTACGTAAATTAGGTCGATAATGACGAACAAAGTGGTGTTACAGAAGTAATTACGTGAAAACGTTAGTGAATAGTTACAGTAGCAACTACTTTGGGCCAATGAGAGGCTGCCAAAGACCCAAACTAAACATTGTTGGCCCTATTCAATTTGTTAATGACACTAAGCGGCCCAATTAGATGAGAGATTAAGAAATAACGGACACCCTAAGAATTTGCTAATTGCCCCGTCAACTTTCATTTTTTTTAACCATGATTTCTGACCTTTTGACCAACTAATCCACGGAGTTTGAACAGTGTTTAAAGTTTAATAGTTCAAGGATGTAAAATAAAAAACTTGTGAAATATTTTAAGAAGTTAAATAAAAATTAGTTTTAAATTCTTTTTTCACATTTTCCACCTTGACATGCCACAATAACTCTTCTTGCCATATCACATATGACGTCACTATTCGAATCACATTTGCCAAAATCTTCAATTATATAGGTTTAGACTCCATGATTTTCAACACTTAAAAAACGATTGTTTTGCATTTTTTAAAGATAGAATATGACATCCATTGTTCTAGTTTCAAGGCCATTTAGTTTTATGATCGGAACAATGACATTCAACATCTTTTTCCTTAGTTAACATAAATTCAGCTTCTAATGCTTCAGAAGATAATCGATGTTTTACTTTTCTGAAAAAGTTCTAATGATCATTGATCGTAGTGTAAGCCTGAGTAGGAACTTACTGAGATTTACCAGTTGTTAGATTTTTAAGAACCTTTTTAATTTTTGAAAGACGTTACTTATCATGTTTTTAGCTGAAATGGTTAATTTGTCAACAATTCACTGACGCAACCAAAAATAAATAAATATTTGAAGCAAAAGGATCTAGTATGTGATTTAGTCACACCACAAGGACTTATCTAAAAATAAACATATCCCCCCATCTTACAAAATCCGTTAGTTAGCTTTTAACAAAAATGAGGAGATAGACATTGAGAGGTTATAACGAACTCTCTCTCACTCACTTCCAACAATGGCGGTAGCTCAAGTTTCTTCCGCTCTCTGCATCTCAACCGCAGGTATATATATCACTCTCTCAATTCGTATCATTTCACCATTCACTCACTTTTTAATTTCTGTACCAAGTTTTTTCGTTTAAGTTATTGTTCCATTTGGTAATCTAGAAGTTGGATGTTGTGTAACTAGGTTTTGAATTTATGTAACGTTCTAGTTTAGCCATGGTTTCCGACCTTTTGAGCGACTAATCTACGGGGTTTGAACCCATGGCCACACACGCTTAAACCAGGTAAAGCCCTCCCAGAATGTTGGCGTAGCAAGGGGCGGAGACAGAAATTTTTGGTCGAGGGGGCACACTTTGATAAATTTTAGAAATTACACTATAAATTACGGAAAAAGCCAAATATTTTCAAAATTTTACACTACAATTTTTTTCGCTGGGGCACCTGCCCCTTGTGCCCCCCTATCTCCGCCCACGACGCGTGGCCATTTCATGGTAGTTTGCAGGCCATCCAATTAATTATATGCCTAAATCTATGTGTCAATATCCTATTGGTGACGGTAAGGAGACCCACTTCTTCACAAACCAATAACTTATTGACACATCTATTTAGGCACATAATTAGTTACATTTTTAGGTCTCCCAATCATTTTCCATTAGTCACCAGCCTTTTGCCACTAGGCCACACCTGAGTGGTAACTTAAATTGGCCTAAAGTTAATACTACCGTTTTGTGTCATTTTCCTTTTTATTTTTTCTTCCCAATTTGTGGTTCTCTGGGGTGTAACTAGACCGAATTTGATTGAGTAACTACTCGTAAATGTAGTTGTTCATAATTGTTTCAATAATTTAGAACCTTGAGGCTAATTGTGATTGTAGGTGTTGTTACAAAGTAATTAGTTTTTGGATTTTGAATTATTCAGAGTTCAAATGTTTAGGTGTGTTTTTCTTTTAGCTGTTGTGAGAAGTTTATTAAATGAAGATCCATTGTGAGTGTAGGTATTAATTATAATATATGCCGGCAAGTTCTAAGTTTCAGAGGTTTTTGTGTAAAGTTTAGCTAGGTGCAGTGAGAACCAATAAAATGGAGGCCAAATGTGAATGTACGTGTGCGTGGTGTGATGTGGTCAGAGTATTTCAACTTTTTGGATGTTGATTCAAGTACTGTAAAAATATGAGGTTTCATATGTTTTGGGTAATTAGTAAATATGGACGTTAGATTTTTATTTAAGATGTGTTACAGGGTAATTAGTTTTTGGATTTTGATTTATGCGTAGTAAGTTTATGAGTTTCAGATGCTTTGCTGTGAATTCGGTTAATGTTACGATAATATATGAAATGGAAGTGAATTGTTAATGAAGGCGTCTTATTTTGATTTATGTTCAGTAAATTCATAATCTGACGTGTTTTTGGTGTAAAATTTCAGCTAGAATCTCTGCTGTTTCTCAACTACCATCACCCAGTTTGGCCCGGATTGGGACAACGTTTACTTGCGGTTCACCTCTCGGTATGTTTGTGGATAGCTTTTCATTGGTTGCAGTCAGTTTTATGGTTAGCTTGGGTCGTTGGAATTAGGAGTTAGGTCAATTTGTATATTATAACTATCACATGTTGTATTATAAGATTGATTTGAATGCATGAACCAATGTTTCCCTTGTTTTTGCTTCTTTTTTTTTTTTTNTTCGTTGCATTAAAACTCAAAGATTTCGCTACATTTTTGTTTTTTAATATAAGACATAAAAGTTAATTTATGCAAAATATATTCTTATAAATTTTTCATTCGTACCATAAGAATGAGCCCAATATTGATATATGTTGTTTTTGCTTCTTTTTTTTTTTTTTTTTTTTTTTTTTTTTTTTTTTTTTTTTTTTTTTTTTTTTTTTTTTTTTTTTTTTTTTTTTTTTTTTTTTTTTTTTTTTTTTTTTTTTTTTTTTTTTTTTTTTTTTTTTTTTTTTTTTTTTTTTTTTTTTTTTTTTTTTTTTTTTTTTTTTTTTTTTTTTTTTTTTTTTTTTTTTTTAAATTTTCTCTGAACAAATATGTTTCTCTAGTTTCAGACTTGCAGTAGTATTTATTGTGAAATTTCATATGAAGTGAAATCTCTTGTAAATGCAAGTTCTGAAGATGAGATGAATTTATTTCATGTCACTAATTAACTGATATCTCATTCTTTTAGAAGGGAGGGAGAAGATACCTTTTAGATGGTTGGTTCTAGAATTACCACGTGGTTACAAACTATACAAAACTTTTACCTGTTTAAATAGAATTTGACCGCGAATGCATAAGTCAAATGATACACGGGGCTCAAATTTCGATATTTGGACTATATGCAAATGATTGATACTTACAACTGCTTAATTTTCTTAAGATCATGCCAAAATCTAGGAGGGTGATGCCTAATATAGTAATATGTAAGAACTACTCTGTTTTTCAGTGACATGCAGAAGTTATCAACAAAAGGCTCTAGTACGCAAGGCCACAGCATTTTCTGTGAGATGTGAGCAAAGTAGTAAGGATGGAAGTGGTTTAGATGTGTGGCTTGGTCGCACAGCAATGATTGGATTTGCAGTGGCAATCAGTGTTGAAATATCAACAGGGAAGGGGCTTCTTGAGGTATGAATTCGAATCTCTTTTATTAACTTCACTTGAGGACCTTAAGGTGTTGATTTTATACAATAAGGTGATATATCTAAATTAATATTATCTGTCCACCCAACATCACTTCTTGAGTTCTTTCCCACCGCATAATGTGGACCTGGGAATATGTGACATACGCAAAACTGACTTCCTGTATATCCTTCTGAAAAAGGTTAAAAGAACGCAATAAATGGTAATAAGGGGGTGTTTGGTTTGAGGGTATGGGTATGAGGGTATGACTTTCATTCCTATTGTAGTTGTTTGTTTAATAGGTTGGTAATTGAAAATGAGTATAAAATCCTTAAAACTAGGCATTTTCTAAACCCGCCAAAAGTGGTGGGTTTACAAACCCATTCCGATTACCATAATCATAGTCATTCCTATCTACAAACCAAACACCCAATTAGCATTCTACGGGTAAGAGATACCTTTCAGTTTTTGTGGTCATATTGTTCAAGTTTCATCCCAAACTTGACATGATATATTATTTATTCCTAAGATTTAAAAGTTCACTACCGATGCTAGATCTTATAAGAATTTCGTCTACTTTTATTTGTCCGAACATGACCCCATTCAAGTATTCAACCATTGGAGTAAAGTATCATAATGGAAATTGAAGAAGTTTCCAGATGCGTTATGATTTAAAGCACAAGAACCTGATTCTGCGTTGACTGTATTTTTGAATTTAACTTCATTTATATATCCGTGGCAATCTTACTCAAGTGTGAAACTAATCTACAAGTTCACATCTCTTTGTGCATGTTTTATAATTACTACCTTGAAATATATAAAAATTCCATATTAACATCCGTGCATCATTTTGGCTTGGCAGAATTTTGGCCTCACATCACCCTTGCCGACAGTGGCCTTGGCAGTGACTGCACTTGTGGGCGTTCTGACAGCAATTTTCATCTTCCAGTCTGCCTCTGAGAATTGATAACACTGATACATAACTTGCACTTTGTAAAGCTTGTGTATTTATTTATAAACAGTAGTTTCTTCATATTTTTATTTGTCTTCTGTAACGTGATATATATTTGATTTTGATGCCAATAACAATGTAAGCATTTGAGAATCTTCAAATAAGTAGGAGTTCTAATGCTGTTTGAATGGGTTGGTAAAAAAAAACTACATGTTTATTAACCTTGAATTTATGAGTTGTCAGATACATAGAATATTTACTTTCGAGTTTCTAGTCTTGTCACCTTTAACTTATGAAAATAATGTAACGGCAGATTAAAACCTTCTAATTATGTACAGAATCTCAGTTAGAAGCTCCAGAAAGCGATTGCCTTTATGCTTGTTTACTCCTGGGCAGATTCTTATTCTCCGTTACCTGTCATTCCAATCGTGATAGGTTGAAGCATAATATCGTTTGATCCTTTTTAATATGCCCTTTTGTTATTCATACTTAATAATATATAGTGTCACATGGATGGCATGGCGCTTATTCCTTCATGTAAATTAAGCATCTTTCACATTTTTCAGATTGGGAATAGTATGTGTTCTTTTTTCCCTGAATAAATACAAGCCGTATTAGTTCTAGTTGTTGATATATTTGTTCAGTTTGAA
>LBNU01025726.1:72615-118120 GCA_014162995.1 Artemisia annua | reverse complement strand
AAACTATTCATACCTTAAACTTCATACCAAATACAAGCAATGAAATCATCATAGACATTGTCATTCTACTTCATACCAAATCCGTTACCCATTGTGATTCCTAGCAACAAACCAAACAACCCCTAACTTTACCTTCCGAAATTCATCAATATCATACATAAACAAATGCGTATAATAAAAAACCACCAAAATTAATTATTATCTTAAAAAATACTCAAAATTCAAATTAAAAAAAGGATTGTCTAAATAATTTTAAGAGGACAAAATCCCCCCAAAAAAAGGACACCAACCCAGAAAAACCCAAGCTTGATATCTTCAAAACTACAGAACGAACCACACACTAAAGCCCATATCTGGTCATGGTCTTGGTTGACAGGCGGTGACGGCTATGAGTGGCTGGCTGACGGTGGTGAAGCATTTTCCGGCGAAGGTGGCGGATGAAGATGATTATGAATTGGGTTTTTGTGATATTACTTGTTTTTTGTGTGTAGTGTGAAAGAGAAAAGTTGTATAATATCTAACTTACGATTTTAATTTGTTCTTTTTATAAGTAAGTGTAATCTTTATGCTCAAAATCTTGATGCAAGCCTTTTTAAATTTTCGCCAGTTAAAAGATTTTAGAAAAGCAAATGTGGCATCTTTGTTAGTTAACAATCACTTTTAGAAGATTATGTGTTATATTAACAGTAGACACTCGTTATAAGACAAATCATGTATAAGACCGATCTTTATATCGCTATATGATTTATTCTTATAAGAAATCACATCTCTATCTTTGTCTTTACTACGTATAAAAAGAAAATCAAAATTATTATCCTTTTACTTATAAAATCTATTAATTATCATTTTAATAGTTAACTAAAATTCGACTTATAAACTTCCTCACTCTAACTTTTTCCCAAAATAAACACTACTACATATATACCCACTAAAACTTCACTACACCAAATAGGACGACGGGCGACGAGGTTTTTCGCGGGGACATAAATGTCCCCGCCGAAAGTCGCTAAACGACAAAAATGGTGCTGAGGTGGCACACAACCTCGCTGACCGTTTACTAGATTTTCAACGCACACTTTCGACGGGGACATGTCCCCGCCAAAAGTAAGCACACTGTTTGCCAAATGCTGAGCTGGCACACAGACTTGCTGACCGTTTACTAAATTTTCAACGCTTTCTTTTGGCGGGGACATGTCCCCGCCGAAAGTGTTNAACTTAGATAGGAGGGGCGTTCAGATTGACTCTATTTTATGCCAAACATGCCAGCTTGATATTGAAACTGTGAATCACATTTTTTTCAGTTGTGAGATGGCTAAAGATTTATGGTCTTTATTGGCTAAGTGGTGTGATTTGGATATTCCGATTTGTGCAAACATCTCAGAATGGTATGATTGGCTTGATGTTGTGCGTGTTGCTGCCATGGCCCATTCGGCTCTTGAAGGCGTAGGAGGGACTCTTCTTTGGTCTATATGAAACTTTTGAAATCAATTGTTCTTCTCTTGTCCTCCCCTAAGAAGGCTACTCTTTGGGACTTCATTATTTCTCAATCTTTTTTGTGGTTTTCTTCTAGAAATCCTAAATGTAATATTAGTTGGATAGGTTTGGTAAAAAAAATCGTATAGAAACTTTAGCCTCTATGTAATCTATTCTTCTAGCTTTTGCTAGTTTTTAATGCAAGCCGCCGTTCCAAAAAAAAAATTGCAACAAAATAACATGAGCTACGTAAATATAGTTTGAGATAATAAAACATAACAAAATATTAGCATAAGCTGAAGATCATATTTTTGCATAGCATCATAATGAAAAATTAATATAAAGTAAAAGGGCAAAAAGCAAAATGTGTGTTGTCACGTGTGTATACATCATGAATGTAAAGGCTGCTGAATGACAGAGTACAAATACTTTCATGACTCATTGAGTGACAGGGCTGTAAAAGAATTGAATGTTCAGCAAACACTTCATGAACCGTTCGGTAAAAAGTTTGTTTATTTTCGTTTATTTATTAAATGAACGAACATGAACAATATTTTACGTTCGTTTAGTTAAATAAACGAACATGAACGAAAGTCGTTTCTGTTCATTTATGTTCGTGAATGTCCGATTATGCGTTCGTTTATGTTTATTTATTTATTTATGTTCGTATATCATATATTTTAATTGTGTAATCTTAAAATTGATTTGTTTAAACAAAACAACACCTATAAAACAATATATTATGCATAATATCATAAAGTTTATCTTTGTTTGTCTATGTTCATTTATGTTCGTTTAGTGTTTTAGTGAACAAACATAAACGAATATGAACAACTCGTTTTCTTAATAAAAAAACACGAACATGAAAATTTGTCCGTTTAAGCGTTCGTGTCCGTTTATTTGTCCGGTTAAGATTAAACAAACGAACATAAACAAGGTTTCGTTCGTGTTTGTCTAGTTCGTTTACAGCCCTATTGAGTGGTAAATTGATTCGTTCAGGGTTAACTTTTTTCCTACCAAACAATATTTCTTCTGACCGATTAGCGTTGTAAAGTATTGTATAATAAGCTTTAAAATTATAAAACTTAAAATTAAAAAAGAGTGTAGTTCCTCTTTTATATGTAGTATAGACTAAAAATCCATATAAAAGAAAAACGGTTAATAACGTTAGGATTGAGCTTTTTTTCTCGGTTTCTTTGTGGCAAACGTGGATTCATCTCACTTGTTCCAATTCGTTTATTTACATAGTGTTAAAAAATTACTTTACTAAGATAATTTTCATATTGTTTTTACTAAATAAACTTAAGAAATCATGTACGAGTAAAAAATTTGGAACCTACAAGTCAACTCACTTAAATAAATCATATATCGGTAAAAGCCTAATCCCACCAAATCTTTTATATTTATATAATAAAACAAAACCCCTATTGGGAATTTTTCAGTTCAAAAAAATGGAACCATACCTTTTTTAGTAACAATTTTTTTATTAGGATTTTAATTATAATTTTTTATTATTAAAGATAATAATTTAAAAAGTTTAATCATATCATTAGTTGCATCTTATCTTTTATCTTTTGTTTTTATCTTCTACTTATATAGTATATCAACAAAACAAATTTATTATAATTTTTTATTATTAAAGATAATCATTTAAAAAGTTTAATCCTATCGTTAGTTGAATCTTATCTTTATCTTTTGTGTTTATCTTCTACTTATGTAGTATATCAACAAAACAAATTTAAAGATTAAATTATTTGTTTTTTAATAAATAAAAATATATCATTCTAAAAAATTTTTAAAAAAACCCGCGCGTGCGCGGGTATTATAACTATATGTATTAACGAATAATATCTTCCCATGTCATCTAATATAATCATTGACTTATTCTACGTGGATGCAGTCAATAGAATTATCTAAATAGTAAATATTGCCTAACACATTAACACATGATATGTGACAACAAGGTTAAACAGTTGAATAAGAGAAGTCGTACCTTTGCAGTCATTCCTTGTCCAGGTACCATTGGCGCAAAAACACATGAACCCAGTCGAATTGTTGTGACCACATGCCCCATCGGACTCTTCACACTTATTGCAATCGTCCGTTGTTGTCCTCCAGCTTAACTCGAACCCTGTTCCCAAAGCTTCAATGACTCTCGTATTTAATAGGTTATTAGAAAGGAATAATTCCAAGTCCAACACCGTAGTTACCACTTCATCATCGCACGCTAACTCACGCCAGTCGTAATTTTCGGTTCCAGGATGCATAACGTTAACGCACGACCTTTTTGGACCGCGATTCAAGCATCTTATCTCAGTTGCAAAATCAGGGATGACACCAGTGCAATTAAAGTGAAAACTTAGATTAACAGTATTCGACATAAAATCTAAAGGCGGTCTTTCCAGTTGAATCCTATGCTTCACTCTGGAGCACTCGTTTTGAACTGGAAAGATGCTAAAAACATCGTCGTCAACGAGAGTAACACTCGTATTGGTTAGATTCCGTACGTAGTAAGAATTGCCACCAAAATACATCATGGGGCGATCCTCTCCACTTATGGTTGAGCTTGAGCAGTTGATTCCCAAACCTTCATAACCACAATACTGACTACGTGTTTGATCGTCTATTTTCCAAAAAGGGTAGCTGATATTGAGCCCTTTACAATCGGATGGAGCGCAATTTTTGAAAGCTGAAATATTGGTTTGAGCAGCTGCAATGGTGGTGATGAAGAAGCACAAAGAGAGGAAAACGAGAAGTGGGAGAGACATGATTTTTGAAATGTTCACAGAACAAATCCAGACATTCTTATTGCATTTATTTATAGCACATATTGTTTGCGTCATTTTTTCTCTATTAAATTACATATAATTTCAAAAAAAAAAAAAAAACATAATTTATTTTGTTAAATAACTAGTTATAATACCCGCGCACGCGCGGTTTTTTTTAAAATTTTTTTTGAATGATATATTTTTATTTATTAAAAAACAAATAATTTAATCTTTAAATTTGTTTTGTTGATATACTAAATAAGTAGAAGATAAACACAAAAGATAAAGATAAGATGCAACTAACCATAGGATTAAACTTTTTAAATGATTATCTTTAATAATAAAAAATTATAATTAAAATCATAATAAAAAAATTATTACTAAAAAAGGAATGGTTCCATTTTTTTAAATGAAAAATTCCCAATAGGGGTTTTGTTTTATTATATAAAAGATATGCAAATGATGAGAGTGATCAAATTGACAACAATTGTGACTATTATCAAATGTATGATGTTCACTGCAAATAAACATGAAGAGGTAACATATATCAGCTTTCTCGAAGGAGATGGCTTTAAGTGCATGGTTCCGGTCTGTATGATGATGAATTCAATCCCCTATATTACTTTTGGCGGCAAGAAATTGAATATCATATTAGAAAACATGTTAATTTTTTTAACCTTATTGAGTCTGTTAAGAATTTAGACTTTAATATATGCTTGGAAGTTTTTATGTCTTGTGTTAATTTTTTACCGGCTAAACTATCTTATAGAAAGTTGTAAAATAAGTATCTTATATCATATATATATATATATTTTTATTTTATTTTATTTTTTTATTTTATTTATTTATTATTTTTTTTTGGAACACAGTGCATTTTATATCGCATCAGTAATTTATTTACCGTTTGATAATACATTTATATCTTATCATGGTTTAAACTTCTAAAACTTTATACAATGTTTTATGTAACATGTGAATTAAATTTTTATAATTCTGAGAATGCTCAAAATTCAAGGCCCAGTTATACCACGTATCTTTTAATAATATTCTGCCGTCTCATATTAAATGTCTACATTCTATTTTATGATGCTCAAAATAAATGTCCGCTTTATATTTCAACCAATTAAAACAAACTTTAATCGGTAAAAATGATATTTGATTGGCAGAAAGTTTATTAGCGGCCTTTTTTTTTTTTTTTTTTTTTTTTTTTTTTTTTTTTTTTTTTTTTTTTTTTTTTTTTTTTTTTTTTTTTTTTTTTTAATATGTGCATTATTAAAGTGAACACTTGATTTAAGATGGAGGGAGTAAGAGATTTTGCTAAAACAAGTGAACACTTAAAAGTGGTAAAAGAATGTTGGAGGAATAATAGAAGCGCCCAATTTAGTCACGTAGGATAAATAGAGTCATATCATTGGCCAATAAAAAGTAAAAATTAAAATAATGTGGTCAAACATATCTAAACTTCATCCAGCAAAAAAATGTAAGTAAAAACATCTGTGTCGACTATAAATTATATGAACTTCTGTAAACTTATGAATTTCTATTTTTATAATAAATTTATTGATATAATATGATTTTGCTAACTTGTGCCCACTTGTTTTCCTTTTATATGGGTTTTGCTAATATGGGCACATGTTAAAGTGTATTCAATAAATACTTATTTGCCTTTTATAACAAACAATGTGTTTAATAATAGATATAAATTACCATGTTCAGATGCATTTTCTCTTTAGATACACAAAATCTTTCCATTTGAACAATGCACTATCATGTGCCCAGTGGGCACGAGTTAGCAAACTCATTTAATAAATACACCCAACACTTTATACCCTTTACAATTTATATTTTCGTATAAAAACAACATATATGTTGTTGTTAGTTATAACTACTATTATCATTATATATTAAATTGATGAATATGAACGAAATTATAAATATCAAATTAATGCATGAAATACAAAAATATAAATGAATACACGAGATTTACATATACGAAGAACTCATGTTACTCATCTTTATGAGATTAAGTAAATGTCCGGAAAAGTTATTCTTAGCATCTACGTTATTCAATGACTCATGTTATTTCTCTTTATAAGTTTAACCCATGCGTACACAATTTAAAGATTAAATACGGCTAAATATTTTATTAACATGATTATAAATATCGAAATGAAGGCACGACCTTACGGGTTTAAAATGATAACATACACACAATATTACGCATATTTAATTACTCTTTAAAGTTTAGATAAAGATATCAGTAAAAGCATTTTTAAGGGTAATTATGTGCTATTAAACGCGCATAATATATAAAACGTGATATCAACAGTTAAATTTAAACAATATCAACTTCAAAACCATGTCAGTTAAACAAAATCAAATCCTTCATCTAACAAAAATCTGTATAAATATTAATACATAATAAAAAGTTTATGTAAAACCGCGCGCACACAGCTACTATAACTATATAAGTTTAAAAGATATTACTTAATGTTATAGAGAAATCGTATTTAACAACTCTGTACATGCATGTACATGATCAGGCTTTACTATGCCAAAATAGAGATTTACAAGATAGAAATTTACATTATTAATCAATTATATTGTTAAAATCAGATAATATACTATTTGTATTTGTATGCATAGATAACTAAAACTAAATGTATTGTGACTTATATTGAAACATATTAAGTAAATTTTATGACAAAGCTCGTACGTGCACGAGAGTATACTAGCAGGGTACCCGCGCGTTGCAGCGACGGGTACCCTGAAATTAAATTTTTCGTTAAATCATGTATTTTAGTTTATTATGTTCTTTTTGACAATAATTTTACGGATATCAAGAATTTCGTTTAGCCCGTGCCCGTTCGGGCTCGAGCCCATTTGGCCCGCACCTGTTCGAGCTCAAGCCCATTTGGCTCGTTACCCGTTCGGGCTTGAATGTTTGTATAATGTGTTTTATTATTTGTATTAATGACATTTAATATATGGATTGTGTTTAATTTGGTTGTATAATATGCTTGATAATTTGTATTTCTTATATAAGGGGTGTTTTAATAACTGTATTAATTTTATTTATTGACCAGTTAATTAATTAACTACATTAAATAGCACTAATTTGATATATTTTTTTAATATGTGCATTAAAGTGGTGTACCATATACTTTTTTTTTCTTGCAAATCTTAAAAAATTACAAGCATTGAAAGCTATATTTGCAACCCAAACTTCTTTTTAAAGGCACTTAAATTTCTAAGCTTTTAATTAAATGTGTATGCATCTTTCCTATTAAAGAAATGTTTTTGGTTTTAAACATTTTAAGACTTCTAAATATAGATGTCCTAAATACATTATAAGGTAGTATAGATAACTAGTGTAATATGTAACGCTGAAATGAAAAAGAATGGGGATAATGTATGTAGAGGTTCACCAAAATTATTGACTGTTTTATATATGGGATATCTATTTATTGAAATTAACTTATTGGCTTAACTATATCTTCCTTTGCATTTACACCAATTCTGCCCAAATTAATGCCTAAAAATTACAATGCATAAAGAAGGAACTAACCTTTAACTTATCAAAACAATACAAATGACAAGTTTGATGTAAAGCACCAATTTTACCCTTATTTTAAGTGTGACTATATATTATTAAAAGTAATTTAGAAGTTAGTTTTAATAAAAAAGAACGACTTATATGTTAAAAACAAACTTTGGTGTTCTCCTCATATATTATCCTAAAAAATAAGGATTTGTACATAGTAAATTGATGTGTAATTTTATTTAACGCCTTAACTTGATAATATTTTCATCATCAACTCTAAAACTTTTGCTCAAATGAACCTCTTAAACTCAAATTTTATACCAATAAAATATTTAATTTTAAATGACCGCTTATTTAAAACCCTTAACTTTCAATAAAAACTTTTGACTATGTTTTTGTACCAACGTTTTCTGGACAACCCAATAACACATAGTTAAAAGGTCGGAGGCTACTCGACATATTACCTGTTCTTAAAAAAGAATAATCAGCTGCAACTCAAGCTTTTCAAAAAATAAAAGAAATAGTTCGCTTGATCTAAACAAGAGAAATAACTATAATTAAAGAAATGAAAACAAACAAATGGTGTATCGTGAAGCGTGTCGATTCAAGTACCGAGAAAGGTAAATAGTCTTCTTCACAAGACGGGTACCCCCTATTTTACCGACCCTATCCAATATGATATTTCCAATGTGGCGTCGCCTTTAGGTCAAATTCAGGATGATAAATATGATGCATGCCCCATGAACTTGATCATTAATTTTTTCACTATATATATNAATTTTTAAATAATTATCTTTAATAATAAAAAACTATAATTAAACATCATAAATCAAACAAAACAAATATTAAATTATTTGTTTTTTAATAAATAAAAATATATGATTTAAAAAATTTTTAAAAAAACCCCGCGCGTGCGCGGGCATTATAACTAGTATATATATATATTATATATTCGAACCGTTAACACACCATAAGGATTTTTTTTTTTTTTTTTTTTTTTTTAGAAAGCCCCCCTAAGGATAAAATAATATGTTATTTGAATTTAGAGATATAAATGTTGACCAAATTACTTAAGGACCTGTTTGTTTAATTTTTTCATTAAGTCATGTTAATTAAAAGATGACTTAATGCAGACAACATCAGTTTTATTACTTAATATTTTCAGTCATCTTTCTCTATTAAGTCACAAACAAACAGTTTTCATATGACTTAATTAATTCAGTTTTTTTTATATTAAGTCAATTAAGCCCCAATCATTAATTAAACAATTACTAAACTTAAAGAGTTTAATCAAATAAGCAAAGTTAAATAGTTTAGAAGTACATGGTCAAACAAAAATAAAAATATTCAAAAACCTCTCTCTAACCTCTCACACACACATCTCTCCAATCTGAAAACAAAACCAATCCAGCCATATCCTTCTCCGGCGGTCGGCTTTTGCCGGCCGTCTGGACCTCCTTTTTTTTTTTTTTTTTCCCCTTCCTAACATAAAAGCTTTACCCACAGATCTTGTCATCCTCTATCTCCCGATGCCGCTGTTGTCCGCTGTCGCCCGCGCTGTTTTCTGCCTCAGATCCGTTGGCCATCCGGCCTTCTTCTTGCTCAGATTTGTTGTGCGTCCCGTCATCAGACGGCTTGCTGCTGCGTAGGGGTTCGACTTTAGATCTGTTAGGCTTTTGTCCGGCTCCTTTAAGGATGCCTAGTTTAATCTTCTATGTATGTATTATGTACTTAGTGTACTTTTGTCAAGCTACACTTTCATATGGTTGTATCAGTCAAAAGCTCACTCGGGTGATTCCCCCCACCTTTGAATGGTGTTGCTGTAGTCTGTCACTATTATGGTGTATGTCTTGTTTTGGCTTAACTTGTTATGTTTCGATGTAACTTGTTATGTTGTATCTTCCTCCATTTGTGAGGTATGAAATGAAATGAAATCTTTGTTAAAAAAAAATATATATATATATTCAAAAAAATTTAATTAGTTTATTAAAAGTTGACTTAAAATTAAAAAATCATTGTCCATCCTTAAAAAGAGTTTACTCCGTATAAATTTAATATTTTATATAACAAGTGGTGGCAATAGTAATTATTTAATTAAGCCAAAAAAATAAAATAAAAAAATAAATAAATAAAATACATGTGAAGTACGTTTTGTTTATATTTAAAATTAGAGTGAAAAGAAGATAAAGAAAAAAGAAAACACGAAAGTTCTTGGGAAGGAGTAGTGAGTGGACTCAAACTACGACAATTGACAATGAAAGGAATCTTCTTAAATTGGAAAATATCAAGTTATCAACAACCACAACAACACGTTAAGTTGATTTTTGACCACCAACACAATAATAACAATAAAAACCTAATAAAACAGAAAACACCCTAAAAGAGAACTTATTATCCGTCATAAATGACATGTTCAAGAAGCTATGAAATAAAGAATAGTTACTCGACATGATATAGTTAATGTCGGTCTTAGATGCATTATGACTTTAAATGTCGGTTCGGTTTCTATTGGTCGGTTTTTAATGCTAAAACCAAACCGAACCGAAAACTTCGGTTTTGTGAAAATATAGAAACCGAACTGTCGGTTTTTCAATCGGTTTCGGTTTTTTGGTTTCGTTTCTTCGGTCTTTTTCGGTTTAGGTTCGGTTTTTCGGTTTCTTGCACACCCCTAGATATAGGTAAAGCCGAGCCTTAAACGTGATCTTCACGGGATAGAAAATAAAACAAGTGAATAAACCAATATATTTCAGTTAGGAATATGTTTGGTGTACCTAATAAAGGGGCCTAATGGTGGACCTAAGGCTTTAAATACTTGTACAGTGCATGCACTGTACAAGTATTTAAAGCCTTAGGTCCACCATTAGGCCCCTTTATTAGGCCTATATATCAAGGTTCTTTCAGTTAAGCGTTGTTTACATACAAACTATGAGGCTTGGAGCCTAGCCGGGATTTTTTTTTAGATCAATCCATAATAATGTCTCTTGATAACACATGTTAAAAAGTGTTGTATGCTCATGAACTATGTGAAAACAAGAGGATCAACATTTTTTCTTAGTTAAAAGTTGTTTACATATACAGTAAAACCTCGATAAATTCAGTGGCGGATCCAGGATTTCAAACCGTGTGTGCCACGATTTTCGGCTCGCTTCGCTTCGTAAAATCGTTTTAAAATTTAGTTTTCATTTTTACAAGTAAAACTAGCTTTTTCTTAATCTTTCTTTCCATGTAATTAAAACATGGTATAAAACAATATAAATCATTTTAATCGTAATACATTTTATGATATTTTTATAAATTTAAATAAAAGGCAAATAATTTTTTTTGAGAAAGTAATGATAATTTACGTTATCAACTTATATCTCATTCTTTAATACACAATTTTCACCAAGTAAGATACATAAGAATATCTAGTCTTTTTTTCAGTTTTTTTTTTTTTCTTTTTTTTTTCTTTTATTCCTTGGCAAAGTAGATAAATATATTCATTAAACTTCAACAAAGTTGAAGCAAAACACTTGAATATAGATCCAAGTTTCAATTACAAAAGATAAATTTGAAGGTAGATCTAGTGCAAAGTGGCAAAACATAAAAGTATAAAACCATTAAGTATTCTAACTAAACAAAAGTGAGCTGTGACATCAATTTTGATCCACCAACTAAATAGACTTACCCACACCATAAATGACTACGAGCCTCATATATAAAATATTAAAATTAGCCAATTAGATTCTCAAGTCCCAACATAGCCTCAATATAGTATTAAAATGAGCCCAATGCAAGACTGGCAAAAAGTACGTCCACTACTAGTACTTCACTTGCACTATTCATCATCTTCAAACTCTATCTTCTTTCTTTCTTTTTTTCCAAAAACAAAACTCAAAACATAGTTCCCTTAAAAATGGGTGTAGCACTTCCGAAAAACCAAAAAAATTCACAAAAAATTACACTTCATTGGCCAAAACCGTATGTGGCACGTGCCACAGGTGGCTCGGGCATAGCTCCGCCCCTGGATAAATTAATAACCTCGATAAAATTAATAATTTGTCCAGTCCCCAACTTGGGACAAGTACAAATTTGGACTCAATTGATAAAATAATAAGATAATAATTTTTTTTGAAACCCCAGTGTATATATATTAGTCCAAGCGGAACTATAAATTAATAATTATTAAAAATTCTATGTGTATGTATGTGTGTGTGTGAGATACACTTCAAAATCCTAAGATTGGTTAATTTTATTTTCATAAGTGTGAATGTGAACTCATAAAATGTTTAACTGGAACTTGTTTTTCAAATTTCATGCCCATACGTAAAACATCTTCCTAATATGTGTTCTTAAAGCTCCTCTTAATGATATATGAAATCTTTCTAACTATCTATTCACAAAGGTTTTTCTAAAACTAATTAAATTATACAATCAAAACGTAGAATGTAAAAAACAAAAAGAAGTTATATGAATTAAACACCAATGAGTGTATATAGTGGTAGATACACAATACACAATACACAAACATAAGAGTATAGAGTATCATATCATGTCAAAATCTCATTTAAGCGTCACTTCATGCAATATTAACTTTAACAACACAATCATTTACATTACCAGAATCACTCTTTCTCATAACAGGTATAACATCACCTTTTCAAACTCACTATTTTATTTTATTTTATTTTATTTTTTATTTTTTAAACCAATTAACTTGTAATCATTAAAAATAAATTACATTAAATAAAAACATGTTACATAAAAAAATGTATTGAATTTTGATTATATTTGCACTTTTAAAAGAAAAAAAACTAGACTAATTAAACAAACTTTTCAGCCTTTAAGGTACAAATTTAAGAAAATATTCATATATGTAAAGTTTTAAAATAAAATAAATAGTAAATTGCAAAAGATCATTCTTATGGTTTGATAAATTGCAGATGCAATCCTTGTCTTTTAAAAAAGGCGACGACCATCCATGTGAGAAATTTTAGGTTACATATTAAGTCCATAACCAAAATTTTAATGACTTAAATACCTATTATTTTCTTTCTCTTGAATTTTCACATGATTCTTTTTTTTTTCTTTTTCTTTTTCTTTTTCTTTTTTTAATTTAATTAAAGAATACTAAGAACTATTATAATAGTTCTTCAATTCCTCAACAGAAAACATGATCAAATATAAAAATTACATCCTTAACATCCAACTTTTATATATACTAGACGAATACTCGTGCATAAAAACATGATTTTATAGCGGCATATAGTTGTAGTGATATAAAAAAAGTTTATGGGTTATAAACGAAAAATAATAAAAGTTTTAGAATTTGAGGATTAAACACGATTTAAACTGAATGAAAATAATATGGGTTATGGGTTATAAATGAAAATAATACTCCATCCGTCCCAAAATAAGTGTCCAGTTTGACTTTTCAGAGTCAAACTGGATCAACTTTGACCTTAATTATTTTGGTGGGTATTATATAATATTTTATGCAAAATATATGAATGAATTGGGTTTAAAGTGTATTTTTTAATGGTATAATTTTTCATCAACTATTAGATAACACAAAAAATATATATATTTAACGTCAAAGTTGAACCAGTTTGACTCTGAAAAGTCAAACTGGACACTTATTTTGAGACGGAGGGAGTAATAAAAGTTCATAGTTTTCATATATAGCTTTCTTAATTTTTCATTTTCAAAAATATAATTTTCCTTTATATAGTATAGACTTAGGATCAAATGAGAAGAAAACTTAAAGTGAGAAGGATGAGAAATAACTATAACCACACATTTGATATGCATCGACTTCAATTATATGCATCCCTAAACTTTTAGGTGCACATAATATATTTTGTAGCAAAAAATTAGATGCATATACATATATTAGATGCGTTTCATCTCAAGTTGACGAATCCTTTACATTTTTCGTCTTCTGTGAGTCAAATTTATTGTTAGTGCTACTTTGCATTGTTTTCACTTCAAAATCACTTTCGAAACTAATTGGGATGCATCTAAATGAATAGAGATGCATTTAAATCAAGTCGATGCATCTCAAATGTGTAGTTGTAGTCATTTCTCATCCTTCTCATTTTAAGTTTTCTTCTCACTGGATCCTTACCCATATAGTATATATATATATAGATAATTCACTCTCATCAAAAACCTCAATCTAATTATAACCCCCCAAATCTTTCAACACAAAAATCACAAACATATCAATAACATAAAGAACGCCAAAAAAACAAACAAGAAGAACACCAATTTATAAACGGGGTTTTCTAACTTGTGTCATGGTGGAAAAGCTTATAAGTGTTTAATGAAAACAAATATTTCTTTAAATAACTTAATTTCTATATAAAATATGAGTAATTTTGGTAGATATTATATTTTTAAAAAATTATTAATATCAATGGACATGAGAAGATGGTAATGTGAGTTTATTTAGTGCCTCTTAACCTCTAGGTCCTCTACCACCGTGACACAAATTAAAAATTCCCTTAATAAATCACAAACCAAATCACCGAGGTATAGGTGAATGGGAATGGAGGAATGAGTTTGAATCCGATTGAAGCCGTTTGGTTAGTAGGCCCATGTATCAAATATGGATATGAAATCCATACTCCATACCAGTCAACATAGCCTCCTATGGCCAGGTTTCCAAATTTTTTCATAATTTAATTTGTTTCTTTTTATTATCACCCAAAAAAAATAATAATAATAATAATAAAAAAAAACAAAAAAAAAACAAAACAGTTGATCACATCATAGGTATTTGCGTCAACGCAGTCGCCCATTTGCATCACCATTGTTGTTGGTTTGCCTCCAACTCTCACCATATGCATCAACCCCCCACCCTCCCTTTGACCTTCCAGCTGTCATGATATAAGCGTTGACTTGAACGTGAGGGTTGTCTTGAACATTAGCTGAAAGGATGAGCTTGAAACCAAATTTAGACTAAATGTTCATCATCATTAATACAAGTTGTTGGTCCGTTGTTGTTGATGGTGACAATGAAAAAAAAATAGAAACAAATTTGGTAGTTTCGTAAACATGGAAAATCGAAATCTTGGTCGTCATTTCCATTTTGTGGTTGGTGATGAAACACACTGGTGACAACACACATAAGAAACCAAAGGCACCCTAAAGAGGAAAGTGGATGACAAAGTGTCTAAAAATGACGGATGAGAATATTTATGGATTTGGTAATTCTTTATAATAAAATATTCATACCCATACCTCAAACTTCATAACAAACACAAACAATGAAATCACCATACCCATTGTCATTCTACCCCATACTAAATCCGATAACCATTGTGATTTCTAGCAACAAACCAAACGGCCCCTAACTTTGTTGTGTTGAGAAGTATAACATTTGTTTGACATGCATTTAAAGTATTTAATCTGCCATAATTATTACTCTATAAAATACAATGAATTACACTTATAAGTACTTAAATAGTAAATACATAGAAAAGAAATACTGAAATAGTGATACAAGTTGGTAGAGAAACCAAAATAAATAAATAAATAAATAAATGATAAAAAATTTGCACATTCACATCTTTTATTGAGATACTTTATTATATGCATTTCATACTTGTACCATGTTAACAATATGTTTTAACTGTTTAGACAGTTGATTGTCCCTAGGGCTGTCATTCGGGTTGACCCGGTCGGGTTCGGGTCAACTCGGGTCGGGTCAATTCGGGTCAAGCCTCCAAAAAACATACCTGAACCCGACCCTGTTTAGAACTCGAGTCAACTCGGGTCGAGTCAATTCGGGTTCGGGTCAACTCGGGTCGGGTCAGTCGGGTCGGGTCAACTCGGGTTTGGGGTCAACCCGAGTATTTTTACATTGTAAAGTGTTAGTTTAGTCGGGTCAACTCGGGTTCGGGTCGGGTCAAGGCTAAAAAAACATACCCGAACCCGACCTTGTTTAGAACTCGGGTCAATTCGGGTTGAACCGATTGACCCGAATATGTTTTTTGATCCGAGTTGACCTGAATCCGGTTGGGTTCGGGTTGGGTCGGGTTCGGGTCGGATTTTATGACACCCCTAATTGTCCCTATAAAATATATAACCATCCCATTACTAAAAAATAAAAAATAAAAAAAAGAAAGAAAAGTCCCAACAGGTGAAAAAACAAAACCCTCGGCCACATCATCAGGCTATCACCATGCTGACACGTGTCATATAGCTAGAGGTCCCTCTATCCCACCACACCAAATTTATGGCAATGATAATTCGATTATGCTAAATAATTGTAGAAAAATGATATACTTGAAAAGTACAATAAAATTATTGTTCACTATAGCACTACTTAACCTGATGTTGATATGAAGTAATTTATGGTATGTGCAAACAAATCTAAAAATGCTTATGTCAACCTCTTATTTAGAGGTCTTTATTCGATTTGAGTATGTATGTCGATGAGTTCAAACTTCATATATTAGTGGGCCTTAAGGCCAGTAACAATGATTAACCAAAAAATAAAAAATAAAAAAATTGATGTCAATAAACATGCGAGTCTAAGAATTCATTTATCACAAAAATATTGTGTTTTAAGAATTAAATACGGTAATAATTCATACATTAGTTTACTAGAGTGTATTGTCACTTAACTAAATTCATCTTTTTAAACAAAGGAAAATGGCAGTAAAGTTTGCACTTGAAGTATCTTTCATACAAATATAGTCAATCGTTTTATATACTTGCTATTTTTCAAAGATAATTAACCATCTCACAATCTTATATCACAAAAAAGGAAATGAAATAAATTTAAACAAAAGAAGAATAGCAACAAAGCTTGCACTTAAATGCTAATGTTTTTTTAACATTTTTAGCTGGACTTGAACAAGCAATATTTGGCTATTTGCTTCAAAATCATTCTTGCGGGACATACAATCCCACTGAACTAACATTTATTTCGTATACACTGGTTAGTTTAATACTTCGTAGTATGTTTTGGAAACAATTAACTAAAGAAGAGCTTACGTGCTTAGATGTTATATAAAATGTTTCGTCTCTCTTTCGCATCTTAATTGAAAACAAAGTTGTTTATAGCCTCTTACTTGATTCAAATAAGAAAACAAGAAGGGAAAAGAATAGTCAAGGACAAACTTTGACAACCGTGGATATTCGTTATTTAGTTAGCTAGTGAAAAACTTAATCAAGTATAAACCCACTGTAATTATTTTTTAAAATTTCTTTTTATTTAAAGTTTTTCGATTTTCTATATACGTTTTTATTCATTTTTATATACTTTTTTATAAGTGTTTACGTATGGTATGTAAATTGTTTTAGAGATGGGATGAGAATGATTTTGTTGTTTGATTTCCAGTGTTGTACGGCAAGGACCCGATGAGATTGATAAGGATCAAGAAGCTCGGGTAGCACTTAAACAAAGACTATATTTTTCTGTAGTGAGGCATTATTTGACCAAGTGTGTGAAACTTGTGAAGTTTTGTGTGATACCTTCTATTTATAGAGATGCGATAATGGTTTAGAGACAAACCCTTGAGGGATGATCAACGACTGCGAGAGAGCCAGGTGTTGGTCATCTAAAGAGTAGACAAGGAGTATATGTGGCATGCGCTCCTTGGCTCGTACAAAGTGGCACTTGTCGTGTGTCCTCACTGTACAGTGTCAGAGGTTATATCTTAACTGTTAGTGGCAGTTGGGGAGCAGTAGTACTACATGCTCAATCAGGCCCTGCGTGGCCTGTGATTTAAGTCGGGCCGCTATCAAGCATTTATTGATAGGCCTTAGTAATGAGCTTGATTTGAGCGTGTATTTAGTGGGCTTGGAACACTAATATTGATAAAGTAACAGGTCCCCCCATCTAGTATTATATCATGCACTTATGATAGGATGCTGGACTTTTGTAATTAGGTCCCCCAGTCCCTGCTGCGCTACCAGGGTTCACTCTCTGGCACTTTGTTTCTTCCTCGATTAGGGTTCTAAGCTGAGTTGGGAATGATGGGTATTTGTTTTTTTTCATGAGGAAGTGTAGGAAAATCCCTTTTGGGTTTATTTGTTATCTTTGAGATTTGACGCGTCTCTTTTGTCTTTTCAACATAATAGAAAGCTTATTGTGAAATTAATGAAAGACAAAAATACACCGTTGGTCCCTAAACTTTCCACAAAACATCGCTTGGGACCCTAAGTTTCTAAAAACGTCACCATGCGTCCAAACCTTGGGATTTTTAGGCCGAATGCGTCCCTTGACCAGTTTTGTCTCGGTCAACACTAATTTTTTTTGTATATTCCCAAGGGTATAATAGGCAAAACACATTTATAACTATGATATGGTTAAATCTAACACGACATTCAACTTCAGGGAGCAAGTGTGTACTACACTCTAGTTAATCAACCAATAGTGATATTTTAGTGACCAACTATGAACTTTACTTGGCAACCCGTTTCCCTTTTTACTGTTTCCCAATGTGATAAAAGTACAGTCAACACCAAACCAACTATGAGGGTGTTTGGCATGAGTGTGTACATAACTCCCATTTAACATTTACGGTCTGACTAAGGAAAGTCAAAATGTAATTGCTAAATAGGAGTCCTGAGTTTTGACAAATTATGTTAGAAATCAAGACTTGCATTTTGTGGTATTTGCTTTGGTTTTGCATTGCTAAATAGGTTTGACTTAGGAAAGTCAAACCTATAGAGGTTACAATTTGTGTCATTAGATAAATAGGTTTGACTTAGGGAACTCATTACGGGTCATAAACAATACTAGATTCTCAATAAAGGGGTCTTTGATTTTGTTACAAAATTTACAGCCACTGTTTGGTTTTCCTCATATGATGGGGTGTTTGGTTTTTGCCAATAGAAACAGTACATAAAAGGGGTTTTTGGTTTGTTCTATACGCTTGTTCCCTCCCACTGTCAACACTAACACTATATAATTTTTTTAATAATAAATCCACCATTGTCCATACAATAACATTTAATGATCAAAAGCCTTTGCATTTTGCCCCCAAACCACTGTCTTTGGATATGCTGACATAAAGGGGTGTTTGTTTTTGGTCATACGAACAGTACACAAAATAGGAGAATACAAGAAGATTAAACGCAAAAACATAGATTTATATATTCATCATAGTGGCACGTAGACTACAAGAAGAACCTTAAAATCCTAAAACAAGAACCCAAAAGACCCCATTAACTTACCCCTGGAAATACCCAAAAGACCCCATTTCACTAATTATTTTCAGCCATTTTCTGAACATAACCTTCCTGCATGCGAATACCAGCATCAGCTTCACCATAAATCTTGATCAAACGTGCAAGTAGGTCAATGTGCCTGGTCTGGGTTTTTCTTAACGCATCCAAACTGTCAAGCGCCACACCACGCAGTCCCAAAGCTTCATTCTCCTCAATCAGCTCCCTACGCTTTGGTATCAGCCTCTTTAGATGATCAATAGCAGCACGAATAAGGTTTTTAAAAAACCCTTCTTCAACAGCTTCTTGACTAAACCAGAGGCCCATACGATCATGTAAACGTGATGAATCGGCCACTTCCATGAGTTCATTCAACATTAGGAAAATCTTCCATGGGGAAATGTGTGAGGAAAAGGTTGTGGATGGGTTTATTGGGTTACGCACAAAAGTTAATACCGTCTCACGGAAGAGACGGTGAAGGGGTTTAATAACAATTTTTATTTCATAGTTGGTCCTTAAGGTTGTCTACATTTTCGCGACCGTAGGTAAAATTCCCGCCCATAATTTAGTGACGTGTTCACAATATGTTACATTGAGTTTACAAGCTTAGGGACCTACGGTGTAATTTGAGTAAAATTAATGGCACCCCATTAAATCCTTACCGACCCATATGAAAGTCAAAGACATATATTCATTGCTCATACTAAAAAATACACACAAAATGAATCCACATAGCAAATGGTAAATGTGACTTGTTTAATAATGGTAAATGTGACAATGGTAAATGTAACTTGTTTAATAATGTTTTTGAAAAATTTAAATTAGAAAGTTAAAAATGCACATTCTAAATTGGATTTAATAATGGAATGGAAATTTTGACTTTAGTTAGTCAAAATGCAAATGCCAAATAACCTTTACCATTTGCAAGTTTAACTTCCTAAAGTCAAACTTGCCATTGCATTTGCTGAGCAACATAGGAAGTATATAAAGTAAACATTCGAAGCACACACATATTCACAACCAACAAGTAAATAGCAACATACTTATACGAAAATAGTTGTCTTAGGGTATTCAACCCATACATAAACTAGAAACAGTGAAAGAATTCTACCCCGGCTGTGGGGGAAGCTCGTTGGAGTTTCAACAGCCTCCTTGCCAACTCCCAGTTCATCTTGATGTTTTCATTCTCATCAGGACTTAAATTGCAATCATAGATATAAATTTTCTTCAGTAAGGGGGAACATGCAAGTATGAACTTTATTATGGCTATTTCATTCTCTTTTCTAGGGAAAGAACGAAACACCATACTTTGAAGCTGCCCTGGGGTCATTGTGTTTCTGGTTACATCAAATGAATCAATCTCCAAAGGTATAACACTAAGCGTGTATAAGGCCTGCAAAACGAGAGACTATTGATATGCACAACCATTGGAATTTCATATGATGTCTTTCATACATATGCATTCCACTTACCCTGGTTTCTAGCATTTGCATATTTGGAGACCCACGAATCATTTGAATGATCAATGAAACCATTGCATTATTCCCAAAATCGACCCCGTATAGCTCAAGAGACTTGAGGGATAGAAAGGTCACATGAACATTCATCCAGGAGGTACCTTCTTCCAACAACTACAAAAGGTCGAATTTTATTTAGTTTCAAAGCTAACATTGCATTAATGTTAAAACTTAAATAGGTCTTACCTTGCAGTCTTGAAAATCCAAGGTAATGGTCTCAAGTTTAGGAACAGTTGCCAACTGAAAGATATTGAAAGTTTTTATTGTCATAGGATGGTTCCAAATAACGAATGACAAATTTAACTTCCTCAAATTGCTAAGAATTGTAATATCCCATGGTCTCATCTCATTTGTAGTACAACGATCCATTTTTAGAGACTCAAGCAAGGGACAACCAACAACTAAGTCCCAAATTGTACCGCTATGAAAATTGACATTACACAATTCTAAGCTGAGTAGCTTTGGAAAACCCCTAAAACTTGTCATAGTGGGAAAAGTGCAATAATGAAGTTCGGGAAATTTCAACTCCCGACGATAGTAAAGTTGGGTTGGCAATGTAACTAGATCACCATACCAGTTTCGAATTGTGACCTCCTCAACTCCTACCTGAGCCAAAAACAAAAGCCACTCATGAATGTCTTCATAATTCAAGTCGTCTTGTCCAAATAGCGTTTTGGGCTCTACAGAGAACACAAACCTTCTTACTGGCCCATTAAGCAGAAGTAAAAGCCTAGTAATATGCCTCCCATCAAAGGTATTTGTTAAATAGTAAAACAAATCCTCATCAACTATGACATCGGTCAGCAAAGTCCACTTAAACCTCTAGATTCTGGCTAAACTACCGGTCCTCACCGCATCTGTTAGTGGCAATCGATTCATAATATTATTGGTCACGTTATCTGGCATGTTGCTGATATAATCTACCATATCAGTGATCACATTATCTCCAAAAGACATTGTAATGTTGGAATTTTAGTTGGGTATTTGAGTTCTGGAAATGGGTGTCTGGTTTTGGTTTTTGATTTACCGGTGATGGTCTGGATAAGGGTTTGTGTAATTATGGTGTGTAAATGGGTTTGGTTAGTGGGTTAATTGGTTATCGCGCTAATAATAACTAGCGTATCAGAGAAGATAGGCTCAAGTTGCGAAACAAAGTTCTTAGTTGGTCCCTAAACTATCACTCTTGGTTGATTAACTAACTGTGGTGATAAATTTGTTTTGCCTATTGTACCCTTGGGAATATATCAAAAAATGATCGTTGACCGAGACAAAACTGGTCAAGGGACGCATTCGGCCTAAAAATCCTAAAGTTTGAACGCATGACGACAATTTTAGAAACTTAGAGTACATGGCGATGTTTTGTGGAAAGTTGAGGGACCAACGACGTATTTTTGTCTTAATGAAACTAGTCGTCCATCAAATAGACCTTGGATCTAAATTTGTATATAAGATGCTATTAGTGTTGTCTTCTTTATAATATGATTTTATGTTTATACTTATATGATGTAGTTACCTTTACTATGTTTATTATTATTTGAATGATTATTTATCTATGTACGTAAAGTTAGTAGCCAAAAATATTTAAAGAGAATGTTTTATTTATATCTTTGTAGCTGGCACAATAAGAAAGTAGTGTACTACTTCTTTTATTTCAAATTTATTGTCTATATTTTTTTAGGTTGCCTCTAATTAATTATTTACATATATTTTTTAGTTTATTTTAAATTAATTGTTCATTATTAAAAATAAATAGAAAATTTATATCAAGTTTATCATATTACCTTCACTTGATGTTAATATTACAGACTTTTAAAAAATTATAAATTAATTAGTTAATAGGTAAAACCGTTATTATGCAAGAAACAAGAAAGAGAAATATACTGATTATGTTTTTTTTAAACTGTATGGTTATTATTGACTAATAATTATTTTGAAACGAAAAGAGTATTACGTTGAGTTAACTTTGAAAAAATTGGTTAGTTAATCAATTACCAATTCAATTTTCAAAAAAAGAAATAGTAATAATAAAAAACTTAATTACCAATTCAAGGGACGCTCAAAATTTAACCGACCCCATTTTCAGCCAATCATATTGTTCAGTGAGTCAGACTTACATTTTCACCGAAGTTGGTTATTAGTTAAAATAATATTATTCCATCTCCAAGGCTCTTAAAAGGGACATCACATGTATCTTGGTACATAGAAAGAGAGAGATAAATAATCAGAATTGCAAAGGAGAGGCCAGGAAAATTTCAGAAATCCACAAATAGGGTAAGCTCCCATCACACTCTTATCTTCCTATCTTCCTATATCATCCCTTCACATTTTTTAACCAACCTCTTCAATTCATTTATTTTTCTCAAATGAAATGACCTTTTCATTTCTTCATTGAAGAACCCAACCATACTTATTCAAATTCAAACTCAAACTCAAACTCAAACTCGAACTCGAAACTCGACTCTGAACTCCTAAGATATGGCTCCAAGGTCCAATAGAGGAAAAGGAAACAAAGCCAAAAGTGATAAGAAGAAGAAGGAAGACAAAGGTCTATATATCATCTTGTTGTTGTTTTTCTTTTTGTCGAATTATATCGATAACATATATATACTAACATTGGATATTATGTTTATGTTTTTGTGTTTGCAGTTGTTCCTAGTGTTTTGGATATTACAGTCATAACTCCTTATGATACTCAAGTTATACTCAAGGTATTACAAGTCTTTTTTCTTATCAATCAAATGGTCGTGGGTTCAAGTTCGCAAACTTAGACTTTTTTGAAAATGCAGGGTATTTCGACAGACAAAATTCTCGACGTGAAGAAGTTGCTAGCTGTAAATGTCGATACATGCCATCTTACCAATTACTCTCTCTCGCATGAGGTAATTATTTAATTTGTTACTATCTATATATGGGTCAGAATTTTGGTCATGTATAATTATTTAGTTATTAGAATCAATAATTACTATATTTCGGCTATGTTTTTACTTTTTTTTAATAATTTGTCTGAGTTATATATAAATGTGACAATTAATTGGTGAGCATTGAATGACTTTGAACAGGTTAAGGGAGCAAGATTGAATGATAGGTTGGATTTGGTTTCTTTAAAACCATGTTTGATAAAGATGGTTGAAGGTAGGTTGTTTTTTCACCAATATTTCACAAAACTACAAACCATAATTCATCCATTAAATCTTTACTTTATATTAACAATACAAACATATATCTATGTATACAAAGTACTTACATCACGTAAATATGTAACTATGTACGTGAATGCAAAAATAAATAAATAAAAAAATAAAAAAATGTTTGTAGGTGTTTAATGTTTATCAAAATTGTGTATGAAAATGCTTGTTAAAAATTCATGTTTGAAGTTAAAAAATCTTTGAAATAGACCGCATAACTCAAAATTGTATGGCTTTTAAAAGGGATAAAAACAAAAAAAATTTATCTAACTTTTCATTTTTGTTATTTTGTATAGTATTTATTTACTTTTGACACAAACATTTTAAATTTTGATTTTGTATGTATTTTGTGACTATTTTACTCTTACATTTTTTAACACACCGTGTTAACATTAAAGGGTAAATCGGTCATTGTACATAAATAAACTATACATAAAAGTCGAAATTTGAAAGGTTTGTGTTTTAATAAAAAAAAAAAAAAAAAGAAAAAAAGAGACAAAAATAAAAATAAAATGAACAAGTTAATTATATATTTTTTTTGTTATTATTCCTTCTTAAAAATATAAAATTTTGGGGGACGATTCCAATGAAATTTTGTTTGTCTAGTTTGATTTTTGGGTCACACACAAGACAAGTAAAGTTTTTTGACAACTCTTTTTACTCTAAAATCATCTACATAAAGTTGTAATAAACGCTAGACAATTATACTCTGTAACAGAATATACATAAAGCAGATCTCCCTAACAAACTAAACACGAGATTTATTCAGAAAAACATAAAAGTTTTTAAAAAAATTAAACGAAAATACTGCTTATTTGATATCTTGCGTTTGAATAATTCATCTTTAAATCTTTATTCCTCAACTTGATGGTCTTCAACCTTTATTTCCTTGCCTTTCTTTTTCCTCAATTTATAAGTGCGCATGTTGTGTCCAATTTCACGACACATGTTGCACTTACGATCCTTTGGAAANTAAAAAAAAAAAAAAAAAAGAAAAAAAGAGACAAAAATAAAAATAAAATGAACAAGTTAATTATATATTTTTTTTGTTATTATTCCTTCTTAAAAATATAAAATTTTGGGGGACGATTCCAATGAAATTTTGTTTGTCTAGTTTGATTTTTGGGTCACACACAAGACAAGTAAAGTTTTTTGACAACTCTTTTTACTCTAAAATCATCTACATAAAGTTGTAATAAACGCTAGACAATTATACTCTGTAACAGAATATACATATAGACTTGCAAGTTGTTATATGAGCTACAAGATTATTCTAAAACAGAGTACTTAAACAATAATGTTTACTTATATTGTATCTTAAAACATGACTCCAAGAAATAGACTATTTAATTTCTATGGTCTATATAAAAGTATACATATAGCTTATTTTATACATACTTTCAACTTAAGATCCAATTTAAATGCTATCAAATGTGCTAAGTACAATAACAACTTTTTTGTTATATATTTTTTTGTATGAAAACTATATGAGAAATGATACATGGACCTAATCGTGGACCTAATTATGGACCTAAAAACACGTGGCATCATCCTGATGGCTACAGACAGGGACCCACTTATTTTACAACCCATCAGGATCATGCCACATACTTTTAGGTCCATAATTAGGTCCACAATTAGGTCCATGTATCATTTCTCAAACTATATATATATTCTAACAAACCTCCCAAGTAGTAAATGACAATATTATTATGTACGCCGATGTCGTACCTCATGTCATCTTCTTCGATGACAAGAGAAATTATTTAAACATTTCACCAATCTTGAATGCAATTATATACTTAATCATTGAAAATCAAAATATGGGGATGATAAATAAATCATTAAAAATTATTAACGTGTATCTTTGGTAAAGAGAACTATATTATCTCTACTTCGACACTCGTTTTTAGGTAAATTCTTATAAAGTTTACGAAATTAAACGTTTTAAAGACGTTTGTAGCTTTAGTTAAACTAAAAGCATTTGTTATTTAATACGTAATAAACTTTAGAAATTCGTCAAAGTGCAATATAATAGAAACTTGAAATCACATCATCACATGTATAAAAAACGTGATTAGTCAACCAAATTTTTATACAGAAGGTATTATTGTCTTTGAAGTTCACAAAGTTTTTGCATAAAAAGTAGAGTGTCTTTTTGTGAAGCTGGTTTGAGTAAGATCCCTTTTGCACAATATTCCACAATGACGAAATTTTGGCCGGTAGTAAATCAATTATTTATACTTTTGTGGTCATAAAATAAAGGGAAAACGTTCCTTTTTTTTTACTAATAGAAAAATCTTATACATTAGTATATTTGCAACTTGAAGCTTCATATATTTGCTAGCAATCGTGTGTGCCCCATTCGTGCTTATAAAAATACGACATACGTACATACTTTAATAATTCATTTCAGACACCTTTTTAATAAGAAAATAATAAATAAAAAAGTAGGAGTAGTTTATTGTGTTTGTGGGAATGTTTAATTACCTCTTTTGTAAAAAAGTTACTCTATCCGTCTTAATATTATTGTTTTTTTAGTCAAAGCAGTAATAAACGCATTTTTTTTAAACTGTGTGTTTTTTGTCGGTAAAGAATAATTTTAACAACATAATTTTTTTATTTTATTTTTTTTATTTTTTATTTTTTTTTAAGAAAAAGTAATTATTTCATGTTTATAAAAAGAGATTGCTTTTTTGAAAAATTGTTTGGCACATGTTAATCATTGACCACTATACAAAAAGAGTGATGATTTGCACACTCCAATTTATAGTGTTTTGACATTTATACCCTTACATCACTTTTATTCATTTTCATCTTTGTAAGGTTATAGATGTCAAGACACCACAAATTAGAGTGTGCAAATAACTTTAAAGAGTGTGCAAATCATCACTCATACAAAAAACGTAAACCATTTTCCTTTCTTTTAAGCCCATGAACACTAAAAAAAATAAAAAATAAAAAATAAAAAATAAATAAAATAAAAAAATAACTAGCAAAAGATATATAGTTTCTCTGTACAAAAATATTTAATTTAATTTAATTTATCTCAACATAAAAGTCCGTTTTCAAATCACACATTTCTAAAACAAATCATTTAAAAATGAAATACTCACACACATTTATAAAATTTTCGTATTTTTTAAAAAATTTTATACTAATATTTACAAAAATGCCGCTTAATTTCAGAGGACTACACGGACGCCGCACATGCGGTGACACACGTGCGACGGTTACTGGACATCTTAGCAACCACCACTCGTTTCTCAAAGCCCAAACCCACCGGAAAATTCTCCGGCAAGAAAACCCGACCTCATGAAAACGGAACAACAGAATCATCTCCGGTGCCGGAAAGTCTGGACATGGCGGCCATTCAGCCGGTTCCGAAGCTTTCGGATTTCTATGAGTTCTTCTCCTTCTCGAATTTGTCTCCACCCATTTTAAGTAAGTTTTTTTTTTTTTTTTTTTTTTTTTTTTTTTTTTTTTTTTTTTTTTTTTTTTTTAAATAGTTTAACTGATTGTGTTTTTTGTTGTTAGATTTGAAGAGAGTTGATAGTCAAGATGCCAAGGATGGCGATTTCTTCGAAATGCAGGTAATATTAAGGGAGTGTTTGTCTAACCTTATTTTTGGGCTTACGAGCTTACGTGGTTTCGGCTTATGTTTTATAAGCATTTTTTTTCGGCTTATATTTAAAGTTAGGGGTTTATGTAAGTTTATTACAACGTAATAAACTTCTATGAGGCTATAAGTTTAAAATAAGTCGAACAAAATGTGCTTATACTACATAAGTCGAAACCGTATAAGCTTATAAGCCCAAAAAAAAGCTTAAACAAACACCTCCTAAATACTGCGTTTGTGACTGAGTTGAAAAAAAAAAAAAAAAAAGACATAATTCATTGCGGCTTTGTTATTCTTACTTTTTGCCAAATGACGGTTATACATTTTGTAATAAGAATTTCAAACAATGGTAATATGGTACACTTGATCCATTTTCGATATCCATATCTAGTAACCTAAAAAAGAAAGATGGGCGAATAATGTGGGACCGGAGGCGTAATAGTCATTTTTGGGATTGTTAATATTGATTGAGTAAGATAGTTACACTAGGGTTGGACACTTTCTTAACTCCTTAGCGGGATGCTCGGATCTGCATGAACATTGCCTTCCACGTATTGTCTTTGGGATGGGTTAGCTTTGTCAGTATCAATGTGTTGCGGGTATCAATTAGATATTCTATAAGATTTGAAATGTTTGAAGTCATGAAATCATAATACGAATTTAAGATGACGTATAAATTGTCATGACAACTTAAGTAATCGTTAAAATTTAGGATTATGAATCTGAATATTTGAACGAGATGGTTGTGACGAGAAACAGTGAGTTTATTTGCAAAGATGATGATGATGAGATTATTTAATGATATGTAGATCAAAATATGCAATGGGAAGATATTTCAAGTGGTTGCATCAACAAAGGGATTTTACACCTTGGGAAAGCAGTTTTTGCAAAGCCATTCCTTGGTGGATCTTCTCCAACAACTTAGCCAAGCTTTTGCTAATGTCAGTATACTATTTCTTATTAGTTTTTCGTACTTATTTTCGTGCCATTTTAGTCATTAAGTAATAGCAACGGTTGTATTGGAGAAATATTAACTTTGTAGTTGGAATTTATGCAGGCATATGAAGCCTTGATGAAAGCCTATGTGGAACATAATAAGGTAACACTATTATGTCTATTTGGCCGTATACTTGATAACCATTTGGCTGTTATACTTTTATTTTTATATATCTGAGTGTAACGAGAAGCTTATGGTTTGATTTTTTTTCAGTTTGGTAATCTTCCATATGGTTTTCGGGCAAACACTTGGTTGGTTCCTCCATCCATTTTGGACTCCGGATCAAACTTTCAGCCACTTCCATCAGAAGACGAGAACTGGGGTGGGAATGGTGGAGGCCAAGGGCGAAATGGTCAACATGATCGTAGAGCATGGGCTACAGAGTTTGCAATATTGGCAAATCTTCCCTGCAAGACTGAGGAGGAAAGGTTGGCTCGTGACAGAAAGGCGTTTTTGCTTCATAGTTTGTTTGTTGATGTCTCGATCTTTAAAGCTGTTTCAACCATACGCAAAGCTATAGATTCTGTTGCAACATCTAACTCTCCTCCGGGATCGATCGTGTGCGAGGATCATGTTGGGGACTTGTCTATTACAGTGAGACGAGATGCTGCTGATGCAAGCACAAAGTCAGAAGTGAAAGTTATTGGCATTGGATCTCCTAGCATGTCTTCAGAGGAAGTTGCTCTAAAGAACTTACTTAAAGGAGTAACGGCAGATGAGAGTGCAGTTGTCCATGTAAGTATGCGTTGACCCCAGTTGATTCTATCTATTTCTGCTTTAATGATTACAAACAGAAAATATTTAGAATCTTTTACTACATGGATTTTTAGTAACAGTAATAATTTGCAGGACACTAACTCCATGAGTACAGTATTTGTAAGACATTGTGGATTTACAGCAACTGTAAAGATCGTTGGGGAAATCAAAAAAGCAAAGTTCATGTCACAAGAAATCGTGATTGATGATCAGCCTGAAGGTGGAGCCAATGCCCTTAACATCAATAGGTATATACCTTTTTCCCATTATAGAATTCTTTTATATGTAATTCTTTAGGACTTGTTATGTATGGAAACCTTTTACAGCTTAAGGGCTCTGCTTCCCAACTCAAGAGATGTGGAATCATCAGGATCCCAGTCACCTCAGTCCGAACAGGGCAACTTTGAATCTTCAAGGTGTCAGGTTAGACAATTAATAAAAGAAAGTCTGACCAACCTGGAGAAGTCAAAAGATTCCGGGAAGCCTATCAGATGGGAATTGGGCTCTTGTTGGGTACAGCATCTGCAAAAGCAGGAAGCACCAGCAGGCGACAACGCAGAAAGTCCCAATGAAGATAAAGCTGAAGCAGTTGTTAAGGGGTTGGGAAAACAATTCAAAATGCTGAAGAAAAGGGATAAGAAGCAAAGTGATGCTGATGGCTCAGATGATACAGAAGAAGTGAGTCTAGGTCAAGAAAGCACTGTGGGTGAGCCAGACAGCCAAGAGTCAAACACCGAGTCAGAGTTGAAAAAATTGATTCCAGAAGAAGCCTTTTTACGGTTGAAAGAAGGTGGAACTGGTCTTCACTTGAAGGTTTGTACATCTTTTATTTAAAAAAGTGACAGCATGGAATTTACATGTTTGAATAAGCTAAGTTCTTTGCACTTCTTGTAACAGTCGGTAGATGAACTTATTGAGATGGCACACAAATACTACGATGAAGTTGCTTTGCCTAAACTGGTACTATTCTGTTTACAGAACCAGATTCTAATAAAAACTATTATACTTTGACTTCACAATAACAAAACCGGTCGTTGTTTTAGGTAACAGACTTCGGATCACTTGAACTTTCTCCCGTTGATGGGCGTACACTCACTGATTTCATGCATTTAAGAGGGTTGCAAATGCGTTCACTGGGACGTGTGGTAAGAAGCTTTTTTCTACATTTTCAAATAGTTTACCAATGTTTACTAGATAAATGATAAATGTCTGAGCTGTTATTTTATTTGACTTATTAGGTCGAGCTTGCTGAGAAGCTTCCACACATACGTTCACTATGTATTCATGAAATGGTCACACGTGCATATAAGCATATACTTGAAGCTGTTATTGCCTCTGTAGAAAACTTTGCTGAGTTGTCAGCAACAATAGTTTCAACCCTAAATTTCTTATTTGGGGACAATAAAGAGGATCAAAGTGTTAAGCTACAATGGTTGCAAGCTTTTCTAGCTAAAAGATATGATTTCAAGATAAAAGATGAATGGCAACACTTGCGGAAGATATCAGTTCTCCGAGGACTGTGTCACAAGGTACCATTTGGCGCCAGTTTTATATGTATATGATTCTATAAAAATTAAACGCTAATAGTTTTAGTCACATCCAGGTTGGATTGGAATTGGTTTCAAGGGACTATGATATGGAAAGTTTAAATCCGTTTAGGAGTTCTGATATTATTAGCATGGTACCGGTTTGCAAGGTAGATCTTTCTATCTCTCTCTTTCTCTCTCACACTCACACCGGTCAATCACTGTACTAATATTGATATATATGTAACAGCACGTGTTGTGTTCCTCTGCTGATGGGCGAACGCTACTGGAGTCTTCAAAAATTGCCCTGGATAAAGGAAAACTAGAAGATGCAGTTAATTATGGAACAAAGGTAACTTTTCGTCTTTAAATAAAATCAGATAGTTTCATCATCTAGATGAATAAGTTGATTCTAACATTTGCACATGCAATATTCAAGGCACTTGCGAAGATGATAGCTGTATGCGGTCCTTATCACCGAACCACAGCTAGTGCATACAGCCTCCTTGCAGTAGTTCTTTACCACACTGGTGATTTTAATCAGGTGAAGATTCTTGTTTTCTTTATTTTGTGGCACTGTCTCCATCTATAACTCATGTAAACTTCTTAATGATCACATGGAAAATTTACCTAATAATGAATCTTGTGTATAGGCAACGAGTTATCAACAAAGGGCTTTGGATATTAACGAGAGAGAACTTGGGCTCGACCATCCTGATACAATGAAAAGTTATGGGGATCTTTCGGTTTTCTACTACCGTCTCCAACACATTGAACTGGCACTCAAGTAAGCTAACAATATATGTTTTTTTTTTTTTAGTTAAACAGCTTTCTTGTTTTCCCATTCAATAGAATTCTTTTTCTTTAAGAAATTTTTTTCCTTTGACCTGCTGTTGATAACTACAATATTGCATTTTACAGATATGTCAACCGTGCTCTGTTCCTTTTATATTTCACATGTGGACTCTCTCACCCTAACACGGCTGCAACATATATCAATGTGGCTATGATGGAAGAGGGGATGGGTAATGTCCATGTGGCTCTCAGATACCTTCATGAAGCCTTAAAGTGCAACCAAAGATTGCTAGGAGTCGATCATATACAGGTCTCACTTCAATTTATACTCAACATGCAAACAGACATGTATACATTACACTGGCGATATCTTTGACTAAATTTATTTTATTTCTATATTACAGACTGCTGCTAGCTATCATGCAATAGCCATAGCTCTTTCACTGATGGAGGCTTACTCTCTGAGTGTGCAACATGAGCAAACTACTTTACAGATTCTTCAAGCAAAATTGGGAGCAGAGGACCTTCGTACTCAGGTGAGAACCAAGTTTTGAAATGATTTCAGTGACGATATTTGCTTCCTTTCCATCTGCTGTATATAATGTAGCACTTCACCAAGTTCATGTCCTATGACCGATCTTGTTTATAATTCCCACATAAGAATATCTGATGTATGTTACCTTTGAGCCCATGTAAGTCTGACTCAATCTCCTATTATACCCAGGATGCTGCTGCATGGCTTGAATATTTTGAGTCAAAAGCCTTAGAACAGCAAGAAGCAGCAAGAAACGGAACTCCAAAACCAGATGCATCTATTGCCAGCAAAGGTCACCTTAGGTATTAATATGGTATATCCATTTTACTCGATGTGAACTGTCTAATAATTCACATCTGTAAACCAATTTATTTTGACTTCATTCTTGCAGTGTATCAGATCTTCTTGATTTCATTAGTCCAGATCAAGATTCCAAGGGTGCCGATGCCCAGAGGAAACGTCGTGCCAAGGTAGATAAATACAAGGTTAAACAAAAGCAGTAGAACTGTAGAAGTTAATCAGTAATTTGAGAGGTGGCAATTTTAAGTAATTTACTTATGAATGGCTGAGGCGTGTCTTATCCCAAATGGGTTACTTAAAATTCTTTAGTTAAAAGGGGAATAAGTTAACGGGTCGAACAGGTTAATAGTCGCCCAAATTCTGATTTGAATACACATCTTCCCAAATTATTTTTCTTTAAAGATTTAGCTTCTTATTGTAATAATATTGTCTTTGCGATCATAATCAAGGGATTAGTTATATATAACTTTTTATTAAGTGTGACAAATAAGTGTTATATGCTCGATCAACCTTACCCTTCCAGTACTTAATTGACCCATTTCAATCTGAGCCCATTTTGACGTACAACTGAATCTTGAAATCGGCATTTTAATGAATCTGCTATGTTTGCGTCTGGAAATCTAATCTACTCCTCTCCGTTATCTATTAGGCATCACCAGTTGGTGAAAAGTCTCATGAACTAGTGACTGATGCACGAAATGATGAGACCATGATACATGATACTGATGAAACCACCATGCCGAAAGAACCTACCATTAAGGAGGAGAAAGTTATACCTGAGGTGGTTGTCCAAAAAGTGGAGAAGGTGGATTTCACCACTAAACAAGAACCATTAGCTAAAGAAGAAGTTCAAGAAACAATCTCTGATGAAGGATGGCAAGAAGCGAATCCAAAGGTGCGGTCAGGAAACAATGGTCAAAAAAAGTTTGGTCGCAGGCGACCAGACCTGACCCGACTACACATAAATGGTTCTGAAAAAACTGTATCGAGGGAAAACTCTAATAAGGGACAGAAACTGACACCAAGACCTGGTTCTACCGAGTTAACTCAGCTAAAGCAGTCAAAGGCGACTTTGAATTCAGGATCTAGAGTCTCTTCTAGGGTTTCCCCAAGTGCTGCAACTCTCAGCCCCATGGCCTCAAAGTCTGTATCATACAAAGAAGTTGCTGTGGCCCCACCAGGTACAATTTTAAAGCCATTACTTGAGAAAGTAGAAGAAGTTGAGGAGCAAGAGAGTGTGAAAAACGATGATTGCAATGGTTCTGGCGATGCATTAGAGGAAGTAAAAATTGAAAAACTTGTAGAAAATGCGATACCAGATGATGAAGTTATAATAGAAGTCGATATAGTTCATGAAAGTGCATCAAAATCAGGAAAATCAGCAGATAATGAAGATGCAGAATCTGGAAGTAACAAAACTGAAAGTTCTACAGAAACAAACGGCAGCAAACTTTCAGCTTCAGCTCAACCATTCAGCCCAGCTGCTGTCCCGTTAACTCATCCTATGACAACAAACGTGTACGATGTTATAGCCAGTCAAGGCATGTTAGCTGAGCCAGTTGGGTTTCCACCAATTGCCGCTCGTGTCCCATGTGGGCCTAGATCGCCATTGTACTATCGGATGAGCCAGTCGTTTCGCATGAAAAACGGGTTCTTGAAGTACCAAATACCCGGTAGTGGTTTTGGTAACACCCCAAGAATAATGAACCCGCATGCACCCGAATTCGTGCCAAAACGAGCTTGGCAAGGTTCAGACCTTTCCGAAGGTTCAGAATGTGCAACCACTAGTGGCAAAAGTGAAGACGAGAGGCTGAGAAAGACCACCTCAGACGCCGAGAAAGCAGAACTAGCAAGGCAGATTCTGCTCAGCTTCATAGTGAAGTCGGTCCATGATAACAACGAGAGCAAAACCGAGCCTGAGCCTGCTTCGGGTAATGAAAAACGGACCGAATACAATGACGGTTCAACAGAGGCAATTGCTAAAGACAGCGCAATTATAAAGATACTTTACGGGAATGAAGGACAACAAGAGACCAATGACCCGAAAAACAACAAAAACGGAGATGGTGAAGGGTTTGTGATGGTGACGAAAAGAAGACGGAACAAGCAGCAGTTCGCGAGTGGTGTAAGTGGGTTATACAACCATACTCAGCAACAGTCTGTACCTGCTTCTGTACGTTGAAGTTAATTGGTCTTAACTAAAGAAGGAAGCGATGAGGGATTAAGATTAAAGATCAAGATTAAGAATGGGTCATTTTTTGATTAACATATGCAGAGTGGCTGTTGTTGATGTTCTTTTTCTTCATGTAAGAGGTTTTGTTCGACTAATAATGGAACCATAAATGTGCATTAATCATATGCTGCAGGTTTTTGCCGCCAGTTGAATTTTTGGCCAATATGTACAAGATAAAATCAATAAACCTTGTATGATTAAATCAATATCATCAACTCTTTTGTAAAGTTTTATGTTTAACATGGTCATGCCATGTTTTGATGAAACTTAAGGTGCGCATCAAATGAAATCTGTCAATGGACGAGTAAAAACTGTGACTCATGAATATCTGCGTGTGATTGGATGATATGAAAATCAATCTGTTGGTGGTCAGGTAGCGGGTATGTAGTACCCGTGACGAGTAAATCTGACATGCGGATATCTGCAACCCCCGTATTATCTATATTTGGCTGTTTCCCAAACTAATTACAGTCATTATTCAAAGTTGATATGAATTCTTAATCCCTGAAGTCTCTCTGAATGTCTTTCTATTGCCAAATTACATGCGAATTTCTACCTTCTCTTGAAATTCCATTAAATTCCTATAGTTTTGAAGTTGAAAACTAGCTTGGTATGTGATATGTTCATTTTGAAAGAAATGCTGGAGTCCTATTGAGTATTGATTATTTAAGATCGCCTGTAAGCTGAGTTCGAGATCGTTATAATGTCATAACTGTTTGTGTGCACAGTATGAAGTTTATTTTGGGGTTGTGATTATAAATGATTCTGGTGCCATTCATACATCAAAATCTGACATACTTTTTCACTCATAAATCTATATACACAGCAGTGACTTGTTTGAAAACTTTTTACTATTATTTAAAATGCGATACAAGTATGCGCCAACACATATGCATTGTTGGATTCTTTAAATTCCCGGTGATCGATTTCCAAGGCTCTTGCTGCTAACCATGGGCGGGAATCACATTTTAATATTAAATTTCACGTTTCATGTTTTTTTGGTATCTTCACAGTTCTTGACTAACATCCATTGATGAAATCTGAAATCTTGTTCTTTGCTTTTGTGATTGCATATCATTTTGAGTTTTGATTAGCTGAGTTGAAGGCTTGTAGAAGAAAATTAAAATGTCAAAAGCCCCTAGCAATCCCACATCGGTGGAGTAGAGAATACAAAGGTGAAGAGACCGCCTATAAAAACAAAGGCCCAAGTTGATAGAGGGCATACCTTTCTCGGCCTTTTGGCTAAGATCAAGTGTAGTATCTGTTCTTATCAGTTTAATATCTGATATGTGAGCCATCGGCTCTGCCTTGGCGTTGCACTACTGCCTTGGCTTGGCTTACCCCTCCAATTCTACTATAATCTTTTATTAGCATAAAGCTTGAAAATCTTATCTGCTGAAACAAGTTCTATTATCACAAATAGTTTCTTTGAATACGTACTTTTTGAGTCTTGCTGCTTTCTGGTATTAGACTATAGCCCTCTTTTTATCTTTGGAGGTCATACCAAAGTTGAGCAGCTGTTCAATTTAAGGGACCTGTTTTCATGGTATTGGCCTAGTACCTTATATACGACCAAACTTATGGGATGTTGTTTACTTCGAAAGCCTGGCACAGTCCTTTAATCATATGGGTGAATTCATTGAATCTTAGCAACATGTAGTGTTATCCAAATATGAGCCATCGGTTAACACTAATAATATTACAGTAATCACTCAAGCCAAAACTCACTCTTGATTTAAAAACAAAAGATGCCTTGTGTGTGCACCGAAGGCACAAAAGAGAAGGGAAAAAAAACACAAAAAGTTAACAGTTGTAGAAAGCCTGGCACAGTCCTTTAATCATATGGGTGAATTCATTGAATCTTAGCAACATGTAGTGTTATCCAAATATGAGCCATCGGTTAACACTAATAATATTACAGTAATCACTCAAGCCAAAACTCACTCTTGATTTAAAAACAAAAGATGCCTTGTGTGTGCACCGAAGGCACAAAAGAGAAGGGAAAAAAAACACAAAAAGTTAACAGTTGTAGAAATCATGCCAGGGCATTCAAGGTCTCCGGTAACGATATTTACCGTAATCCATCAATTCTAAGGAATAACATCTATTGACATCAACTTAGGAGAGTAGCACTCATCAGAGTACATAAGCCTTCAATATGTTTCTTGCTTGACCGATGTGGGATTCAAACCCTTTTTTTGTGTGTGTGTGTGTGTGTGTGTGTCTATATCTCTTTTCTTGTGAGAGAGGAAAAGTTGGAGGGGGTAAAGACTAAAGAGAGCTTCTTTGAGTACCTTCAGCAACAAATTGAAAACAACATTCGAGTGGACAGAATGTTATTTCACGAGAAAATGTTTTACCTCTAGAAGTGCAGAAATGCAAATGACTTACCTCAATGGACAATGGAAAATGCATGATGGCATAAAAGGCTCTAAGATCAGGTGTAGTATCTCTTCTTGACTAACATAGCTTGCTATTGGGGTCTTTGCGAGTCGCCTTGGCGTTGCTACTGCCTTTGCTTGGCTCACCCTTCCAATTCTTAGTTCTAAATTCTTGATAGTGTTCTCAATGCTGTTTCTACCAAAAAAAAAAAAAAAAAAATGTTTTCTTTTTTATATAATGCTTGCAAGTGATAAGCTAACATGTCTTTCTACACCAATGACTAAATATTACGTGAGTTAAAAATAGCCCTGCAAGATCATTAAAAAGGTCCAGCAAGATGGAAATTGAATGCTTAATAAGTTTGATTTTCCTGCTTTGTTCTAATATGTGAATCTGATCTCACTCGAGTGGTGCTTGTCTAAGGTCGACCCAAGTTGGTTGAACCTATGTCATAGTTTGTGTTAATGAGGGCTGCTTTCGCGCGGCCGGTACCAATATGTAGTCAAAAGTGGAGAATAATGTTGTTGTGCGGCCCCTAACTTTTAGAAACTGTTGACTTATACTTTGGTTAAAGCCATTGTCATGTTAATAAAATTAGTCAAAGCTTTTGTGTTGAAACTTTGAGGATTGAAATAACGCTTCAAACCTGAATACTTAAAACAGCAAATGGTATGGTAATCTTAATCCGTTTGAGAACCGAAAACAAAATGAGGATAAGATAGCACTAAAAAGCTTAATATCAGAAAGAAGATGGCATTCATGAAAGGTGAGCGTGGTTTTAGATATCAGTTTTATTATCCCAGCTTATGTGGCTCTGCTCTATGTATTTCTTATTAGCCTGCAGAAAAATCTTGGCTGTACTAAATGCAGAGAAGTAATGAAATGTTCATCTAGATGTCGCCCCACAGATGGAAAAAGGTAATCACTAAGAAAAACAATCCTAGTATTTTGGTTATATTTTAATTGTGTACTATACACATTTGTGGCACAATGGAGACTTGAGAAGAGGTAGTAAGAGGATAGTACAAGAATAAAGAACTGAAGGTAACCCTTGGTTTTACAGAAAATATCTAGATCAATTATCGCTGTAACTCTTGATTTCACGATATTTTGCATATGATTACTTTCTATTTTACTATAAAAAGAAACAAGAATTTACAGACTTACAGCTTAACTATATAAAGCTCAAAAGTCAAAACTTTCAAGTTGAAATGTCACATTTTGTGCTAATAAGGCGCAAACAAAGAATAGGGTTATTTTCTTTTTCATCGTTGGCTGTTTCCTGTTGCCTTTGTTGGGTCCGAAACTTCGAATCTCTTGTTCTAGCAGAGGTCGTCTACATTTGACATTGTTAGTACATCATTTGTCCAAATAAATGATAAAGAAGTTCCATAACGATAGAAATAACTAGTCAAAGATATCTTAAACTATTTTTAATGATCTTCTGAAGTACGTTTACTCTGGGATACGAGTTAAGACCCTCTTTAATCACATTGACAAACTGTGAGAGTCGATATCTTTTTTTAACAGAAGCAAAAACTTTCCTAAAATTGAACCTACAATTGTTGATGTGCTAGCTTCAGTTAAGAGAAAATAGCATTTGAAATATCATATCAATTGCTAAGGTTATATTAAAGTATAGGTTATCGTACGTGACTTGAGACCTGTGATATTGAGAGTATTCTTTGCTACAGTTGAACAAGACTCGTAATGTTTCTTGGATTGAGATTGAAAGTTATAGTTGAAGATCAAAATCTTAATAGTAGTTGGTATGAAGTTGCAAAAATCTTTTCCACTACCATGGTTAGTCTACAGAATTATTACACACTCAAAGGGACCATCCCACATCGGCTGAGTGAAGGATATAAAGGTGAAGAGATCGCAGGTTTTTGCCGCCAGTTGAATTTTTGGCCAATATGTACAAGATAAAATCAATAAACCTTGTATGATTAAATCAATATCATCAACTCTTTTGTAAAGTTTTATGTTTAACATGGTCATGCCATATTTTGATGAAACTTAAGGTGCGCATCAAATGAAATCTGTCAATGGACGAGTAAAAACTGTGACTCATGAGTATCTGTGTTTGATTGGATGGTATGAAAATCAATCTGTTGGTGGTCAGATAGCGGGTATGTAGTACCCGTGACGAGTAAATCTGACATGCTTTCCCAAACTAATTACAGTCATTATTCAAAAGTTGATATGAATTATTAATCCCCAAAGTCTCTCTGAATGTCTTTCTATTGCCAAGTTACATGCGAATTTATCTTCTCTTGAAATTCCATTAAATTCCTATAGTTTTGAAGTTGAAAACTAGCTTGGTATGTAATATGTTCATTTTGAAAGAAATGCTGGAGTCCTATTGATTATTTAAGATCATATGTAAGCTGAGTTCGGATCGTTATAATGTCATAACTGTTTGTGTGCACAGTATGAAGTTTATTTTGGGGTTGTGACTATAAATGATTCTGGTGCCATTCATACATCAAAATCTGACATACTTTTTCACTCATAAATCTAAATATACAGCAGTGACTTGTTTGAAAACTTTTTACTATTATTTAAAATGGGATACAAGTATGCGCCAACACATATGCATTGTTGGATTCTTTAAATTCTTGGTGATTAATTTTGAAGGCTCTTTCTGCTAACCATGGGCAGGAATCAAATTTTAATATAAAATTTCAGCGTTTTCATTATTTATTTATTTATTTATTTATTTATTTATTTATTTATTTATTTTTTTATAATTTTTATTTATAATTTTTATTTATTTATTTTTTGTATCTTCACAGTTCTTGACTAACATCCATAGATGAAATCTGAAATCTTGTTCTTTGCTTTTGTGATTGCATATCATTTTGAGTTTTGATTAGCAGAGTTGAAGGCTTGCAGAAGAAAATTAAAATGTCAAAAGTCCCCAGCACAATAGCTTGCGAGTCGCCTTGGCGTTGCACTACTGCCTTGGCTTGGCTCACCCCTCTAATTCTAGTATAATCTTTTATTAGCATGAAGCTTGAAAACCTTATCTGCTATGCAAGTTCTATTATCACAAATAGCTTCTTTGAATATGTACTTTTTGAGTCTTGCTGCATTCTGGTATTAGACTATTAGTGCTCTTTTTATCTTTGGAGGTCATACCAAAGTTGAGCAGCTGTTCAATTTATGGGACCTGTTTTCATGTTATCTTTGGAGGTCATGCCAAAGTTGAGCTTCAATTTATGGGACCTGTTTTCATGCTATTGGTTTAGTACCTTATATACGACTAAACTTATGGGATGCTGTTTACTTCGAAAGCCTGGCTCAGTCCTTTAATCATATGGATGAATTCATTGAATCTTAGCAACATGTAGTGTTATCCAAATATGAGCCATCGGATAACAGTAATAATATTACAGTAATCACTCAAGCCAAAACTCACTCTTGAGTTAAAAACAAAAAATGTCTTCTGTGTGCACCCAAGGCACAAAAGAGAGAGGGAAAAAAAACGCAAAAAGTTGACAATGTCATGGCTTCTTGTAACAACAAATAACAAGAATCCATGAATACCTAAGGAATAACATCTTTTGACATCAATTTATGTAAATGGCACTCATCAGAGTATATAAGCCAGCAATATGTTTCTTGCTTGACCTATGTGGGATACAATTTTATTTATTTTTTTATTTTATCTTTTTTTAATTATTTTTTTTATTTTTTAATTTTTTCTTTCCTATATCTCTTTTCCTTCGAGAGAGGAAAAGTTGGAGGGAGTAAACACTAAAGAGAGCTTCTTTGAGTACCTTCAGAAAACAAATTGAAAACAACATTCGAGTGGACAGAATGTTGATTCATGAGAAAATGTTTTACCTCGAAGTGCAGAAGTGCAAATGACTTACCTCAATGGAAAATGCATGATGGCATAAATGGCTCTAAGATCAGGTGTAGTATCTCTTATGACTAACATAGCTTGCTATTGGGGTCTTTGCGAGTCGCCTTGGCGTTGCTACTGCCTTTGCTTGGCTCACCCCTCCAATTCTTAGTTCTAAATTCTTGATAGTGTTCTCAATGCTGTTTCTACCAAAAAAATAAAATGTTTTCTTTTTTATATAATGCTTGCAAGTGATAAGCTAACATGTCTTTCTACACCAATGACTAAATATTACGTGAGTTAAAAATAGCCCTGCAAGATCAGTAAAAAGGTCCAGCAAGATGGAAATTGAATGCTTAATAAGTTTGATTTTCCTGCTTTGTTCTAATATGTGAATCTGATCTCACTCCAGTGGTGCTTGTCTAAGGTTGACCCAACTTGGTTGAACCTATGTCATAGTTTGTGTTAATGAGGGCTGCTTTTGCTCGGCCGCTACCAATATGTAGTCAAAAGTGGAGAATAATGTTGTTGTGCGGCCCCTAACTTTTACAAACTGTTGACTTATACTTTGGTTAATGCCATTGTCATGTTAATAAAAATTAGTCAAAGCTTTTGTGTTGAAACTTTGAGGATTGAAATAACGCTTCAAACTTGAATACTTAGAACAGCAAATGGTATGGTAATCTTAATCCATTTGAGAACCGAAAACAAAATGAGGGAAAGATAGCACTAAAAAGCTTAATATCAGAAAGAAGATGGCATTCATGAAAGGTGGGCGCGCTTTTAGATATCAGTTTTATTATCCCAGCTTATGTGGGTCTGCTCTATGTACAGAAAAATCTTGGCTGTACTAAATGCAGAGAAGTAATAAAATGTTCATCTAGATGTCGCCCCACAGATGGAAAAAGGTAATCACTAAGAAAAACAATCATAGTATCTATTTTGGTTATATTTTAATTGTGTACTATACTCGTTTGTGGCACAATGGAGACTTGAGAAAAGGTAGTAAGACGATAGTACAAGAATAAAGAACTGAAGGTAACCCTTGGTTTTACTGAACATATCTAGATCAATTATCACTGTAACTCTTGATTTCGCGATATTTTGCGTATGATTACTTTCTATTTTACTATAAAAAGAGACAAGAATTTACAGACTTACAGCTTAACTATATAAAGCTCAAAAGTCAAAACTTTCAAGTTGAAATGTCACATTTTGTGCTAATAAGGCGCAATAAAAGAATAGGGTTATTTTCTTTTTCATCGTTGGCTGTTTCCTGTTGCCTTTGTTGGGTCCGAAACTTCGAATCTCTTGTTCTAGCAGAGGTCGTCTACATTTGACGTTGTTAGTACATCATTTGTCCAAATAAATGATAAAGAAGTTCCATAACGATAGAAATAACTAGTCAAAGATATCTTAAACTATTTTTAATGATCTTCTGAAGTACGTTTACTCTGGGATACGAGTTACGAGCCTCTTTAATCACATTGAAAAACTGTTAGAGTCGATATCTTTTTTTAACAGAAGCAAAAACTTTCCTAAAATTGAACCTACAATTGTTGATGTGCTAGCTTCAGTTAAGAGAAAATAGCATTTGAAATATCATATCAATTGCTAAGGTTATATTAAAGTATAGGTTATCGTACATGACTTGAGACCTGTGACATTGAGAGTATTCTTTGCTACAGTTGAACAAGGCTCGTAATGTTTCTTGGATTGAGATTGAAAGTTATAGTTGAAGATCAAAATCTTAATAGTAGAAGTTGCAAAAATCTTTTCCACTACCAGACGGTTAGTCTACAGAATTATTAGACACTCAAAGGGACCATCCCACATCGGCTGAGTGAAGGATATAAAGGTGAAGGGACTTCCTATAAAAACCAAGGCTTATAGAGATTCAAGGCATACCTTTCTCGGCCTTTTGGCTAAGATCAAGTGTAGTATCTGTTCTTATCAGTTTAATATCTGATATGTGAGCCATCGGCTCACTCGATATTAATCTTATTTTTTATGGGGAAAGACCCACAACAGTAGCTTGCTATTGGGGTCTTTGTGAGTCGCCTTGGCGTTGCACTACTGCCTTGGCTTGGCTCACCCCTCCAATTCTAGTTTGAAATTTGATCTTACTTTCTAACTTTTGCGGTAAAAAATTGTTTTAACTGACTAGTTACTTTCTTTGTTATTGATAGCAGAACTTGTTATGATTTATTTTGTAAGATATTAATTTATTTTTTTGCAAAAAAAAAAATAAAAATAAAAAAAATGACAGGCTGGTTTAAACTTAAAATAGAAACCATCCCTAATGGTTTTATTGATGAAAAATAACCCATATGATAGTTTTCTTGGATGGAAATCAAGTCTTAAAAATGGAAGACCATGTAATTTTCTTATTTTAACAAACTTCTAAAGTGTCCTTTCAAACTTTATCTGCTCCTTCATTATCAAAATCGAGCACGAACACTCCCCTGATCATGATCAAACTCGAGCAGTTTAAGCATGTCAGAAACTAACTTATTGCTTATAAAAATCTTAGCGTAAACTTGAATACACCCACGTGGAAGATCATTTTCTGTGAAAAAAACAAATTCTAATTCTTTTTGACCATAATGCAATATTGTAGGATGAAGTTAAACCATGTTGCAAAAAAAGTGAAGTTTCTAAAACGCCTAAATGAAACCAAACATGTATCCTAACAAGATCATTCAAAAGTTGTTAATCTTAAATCCATTTTATGATGCTAAAAAGAAAAGAGACATAATATAAGATATAAATGATCATGCAATAGTTCGACTTTGAGGCGAACCATGCCTAAACGAAGCTGGAATGATGAAAATAAGATCAGATTTTCAAACAATACAACTTTAACCTTTACCATTTTTGAGAAAACCTTTACCTTTTTTGAGAAAACCTTTACCTCTTTTGATAGTTTCTTCAAATAAAGGATATTATTCTTTCATCTATATTTCTAGATCAATTATTTTTGCAAATAATCCTAATCCGTAACATGAGTGCACGAGTCTGAAATTTTCCTAACACTTTGAGGACGATCATTTTTTTAAATTACGTCTTGGTCACTTGGAACTTTGCTTTCAAGATAATGGTTTTCTTGTCCACACACAACCTAAATTTTCTTTATTTGGTTTCGTTACAAGTCTTGATTTCAGTGTAATTATGCTATCACAATTTGTATTATGTGTTAGAAAAGACTTAAAAACAACTAGATTTACATGGCAAAAATTTCAACCTGTTAAAAATGATATTCAACTATCAACCGATTCAGAATCAATTTCGTGCATGAAAATTTTAAATAATGCCATGCTATAATAATTTTTAATCAGTATAACAAACAAGAATCACAAGGAATAGTGGTATTTGTATCTAACTCTAAACAACATAACTCTTTATTATGAAGAATAATTAAGACGGCAGGTCATTTTTAGGTGAGTTAAGAGGAAACAAAACTAATAGTTGAGGTTGTGATCCTTTCATCGGACTCGGGTGCAAGTAATAACCCTTTTCAGCAATGGCTCTCTCTTCTTCTTCCATCAGAGTCTCGGGGCTCCTTCTTCCACAAACATCTAACGTGGACACTGGCGACCCAATCACCGTCTCTTTATCATACCCCATCAGCCTCCCTTCTCTTGTTGCAGGCCGTGCTAGATTGATTTCTAGCTTCTTACCAGCTTTCCTTCGTTCATGAAGCTTATAGCTCGATCTCTGGTGACCAACTTTGGAAATGCTAGGTTTTCTTACGAGTTTATGTGTTGAAGTAGAGACTTGTGGATGTGTATGTGCTCCAGTGAGTAGCTGGACGACCGCTAGGAAGTTAGAAGGGTCGGCTTCGACAAAGGTGGTGGAGAGTTTAGGGTTCGTGTTGGACCCTTCATTCTTGTCCTTAAATGAAGAAGCCATGAAAATGACTATGTAAATTAAAAATAAGAGATGATGTTGAAAAAATGTATGTCACAAAAAATGTTGTGTTGATATATATATAAGAAAGGTACAAAGTAACAAACTACACGTATAGATGAAAAACGGTTCGGGTTTTAGTAGATCACTTTATTCTTTCTTGTACGTTACTAATGGATATATATGTAGCCAGTCAATTAGAATCATGTTCAAACCACACTTTCTTCTTCATAGGGTTTTTGGTCAACACATCAAGATTAATTTCAAGTTAAAGTTCAAAGGTTTGACTTCAAGTTCAACAGATTTCTTAATCAAATTAAATTTCAATGCAATATGTTAGTCAATGTAATTGGTATTCAAGTATTGAATCATTAATGTTGTAATCCCTGGAAAGATATTTTTCTACCTCAGTGAAATTTCAAGAATTTTCAGTGATCCAAATCAATAATAGCTAATTAATCTAACTAGAGCGTTGTTATTTATTCTTCTACTTAATCTCGCAACTCATACAATCATACAACATGTGTCATGCACTAAATGTCATACTCGAGAGGATAAATAGACGCATATAGTAAAAAGATATATCATTCTCGATACAATTATGCTTTACGACATGGACATTGGATGTGAGGTAAGTTGTTTTGGCAAAAGTGCCAAACCTGAAGGGTATTGAGCATACGTGTCAAGTTTATAGTTTTGGATGGTGTTTAGAATGAGGTTTGGTTCGGTTGCTTTTGCTTGTATTGAAACACTTTGTTACTTCACAAACACGGGAGCTACCTTGTCTTCTTGTTTAAGCCACTTAACAGATTTTGTTTCAAAGTGCAATCATACGTACTCTTTGAAATTTGATGCCACTACAATGATGTAAGAGGAGACAAAAGCATATGGAAAGGTGTGGAAAGAGCTTAAAGCATATGACAAACCAAATATAGGGTTTTCTGCAAATT
>LBNU01025726.1:51226-63071 GCA_014162995.1 Artemisia annua | reverse complement strand
AAAAAAAAAAAAAAAAAAAAAAAAAAAAAAAAAAAAAAAAAAAAAAAAAAAAAAAAAAAAAAAAAAAAAAAAAAAAAAAAAAAAAAAAAAAAAAACAGTTTTTTGTTCTTGTTATATTAAAATATTGTTATAGTGAAAGATTAGGCTTAAATCATAAGCTTAAAGTTTGAGTCTCTTGAACACCCCTATCTTGAGTGATTGATGTATTCTGATCTTTAAAGGTATACTACCATGCAAAACCTCTAACTAATAAGATAATGAGATTTGGTTTAGTACTTTATTTGTAGCTACTTCTAAATTAGTTCCTAAAGATTAAATCACTAATAACTGATTATAGGCAACTTGAAAACGTATTAATTAGATAATCACTCTCAAAACACAATGCCAAACACCCCTAGAAAGTTATTGGTGGCATTTTGCTATTTGTGCTAACTTATAATTTGTTTCTGCTTCGTTTCCAAACAGGTGCAACATCCTTTTTGTTCACCGAGTATCAGTACGTCGGTATTTTCATGGTTGTTTTTGCAATCTTGATCTTTCTGTTTCTTGGTTCCGTCAAGGGATTCAGCACCCAGAGCCAACAATGTACGTACGATGTTCACAGCATGTGCAAACCTGCACTCGCCACTGCGTTATTCAGCACCATATCCTTCTTACTCGGTGCCATTACCTCCGTCCTCTCGGGTTTCCTCGGGATGAAGATAGCTACCTATGCAAATGCAAGAACGACACTTGAAGCTAGAAAGAGTGTCGGAAAAGCTTTTATCGTTGCATTCAGATCCGGTGCTGTCATGGGTTTTCTCCTTGCTGCAAACGGTCTTTTGGTTCTATACATCACAATCAATCTTTTCCANCGTTATTCAGCACCATATCCTTCTTACTCGGTGCCATTACCTCCGTCCTCTCGGGTTTCCTCGGGATGAAGATAGCTACCTACGCAAATGCAAGAACGACACTTGAAGCAAGAAAGAGTGTCGGAAAAGCTTTTATCGTTGCATTCAGATCCGGTGCTGTCATGGGTTTTCTCCTTGCTGCAAACGGTCTTTTGGTTCTATACATCACAATCAATCTTTTCCAGATGTATTATGGTGATGACTGGGAAGGCCTTTTCGAGGCTATAACTGGTTATGGTCTCGGTGGATCTTCAATGGCCCTGTTCGGTAGAGTTGGTGGTGGTATTTACACTAAAGCCGCTGATGTCGGTGCTGACCTTGTTGGCAAGGTGGAAAGGAACATTCCAGAAGACGATCCTAGAAATCCCGCTGTAAGTTATCGCAAGACCTTTAAGAGGGTGTTTGGGATTGCTTATTTAAGTGCTTGTGTGCTTCATATCAAAGCAGATACACAGTTTTGAGTGTTTGAATCAAAATTCTTTATTTGCTTTTGTTATTGCAAATAACCACTTAAAATTAAGCAATCCCAAACACCCGGTATTCAAGTTTTCTTGTCTTTTGTGTCTTTAATAGTATATCCTCGTTTTCAGGTGATTGCTGACAATGTCGGGGATAATGTTGGTGACATTGCTGGTATGGGATCTGATCTTTTTGGTTCTTATGCCGAGTCATCTTGTGCTGCACTCGTTGTTGCTTCCATCTCTTCGTTTGGGATCAACCACGAGTTCACTGCTATGTTGTACCCGTTGCTTGTGAGCTCTGTTGGAATAATTGTTTGTTTGATAACGACACTTTTCGCTACTGATTTCTTTGAAATCAAGGCTGTTAAAGATATTGAGCCAGCACTAAAGAATCAGCTCATTATATCTACCGTTCTTATGACTGTTGGAGTTGCCATTGTTAGTTTTATCGCATTGCCTTCATCCTTCACCATTTTCAACTTCGGTGTACAGAAAGTTGTGCATAACTGGTAACCAAATCTTACTTTATATCTTTTCAAGATATAGTTATTGAACTCAAAGAAAGAAAACTTAAAGTCAATTTATTTGCAGGCAACTTTTCTTGTGCGTGTGTGTCGGTCTATGGGCTGGTCTCATCATAGGTTTCGTGACCGAGTATTACACCAGCAATGCATACAGGTATGTTGTGCTATAGCAAATGTGTCGTGACTCATCATTCAAATTGATTCAGTATTAATTCTTTTTCTCTTTTATTTTTTTGTGCAGCCCGGTGCAAGATGTTGCTGATTCGTGCAGAACTGGAGCTGCAACAAATGTTATTTTCGGCCTTGCTTTGGGATACAAATCGGTCATTATTCCGATTTTTGCAATAGCGGTCAGCATCTTTGTGAGCTTCACTTTTGCTGCTATGTACGGTGTCGCAGTTGCTGCTCTTGGAATGCTTAGTACTATCGCCACTGGACTGGCTATAGACGCTTACGGTCCAATCAGTGACAATGCTGGAGGCATAGCTGAGATGGCTGGTATGAGCCACAGAATCCGTGAGAGAACCGATGCTCTCGATGCTGCTGGAAACACCACCGCTGCAATTGGAAAGGTAGTTTATTATTTAGATTAAATTACATTTATGGTCCCTGAGTGATGCCGTCTCTTCTGTTGTCCAAACTATTTACGAATCTCGTTCTTTCTTGAAATTTTGGTTGCTAAACCCAATGCCATCTCTGTTAAACTTCAAAAGAAATGGACATACTTATCTTTTTGGAACTCACCCTTTTGGTTCCACATACTTGTAACTACTTTAGCTTTTACTTACATGTTTGAGGGGGAAAACGTGAGTTTCAAAGAGGGTAAAATGGTCCATTTTGTGTTAGGCAGAGTTGAGCTCAATGGTCATTGTTGCTAGAAAACAATGCAAGTTGGGACTATATCTGTAAATCAGTAGATGGTTCCGAGAGATTCTATCCATCACTTCTCACGTTACTCAGGGGGACCAAAAATGTAATTTAAGTGATGTGTGGGATTGCATATTTTAAAGTGCTTATTGCATTATGTAAACACAATAAACACCTTTGAGTGTTTGAATTGAGAAACAACCTTTTTCTGAAATAAGCAATTTTTTATAAAGTACCAATGGATGTGCTCTATTAGTCTATTTCATTGCCATTTGCTCAAATGTGCAATCCCAAACATCCTGTTACTCTATTATATTTAAGTAATTTTATGATTATCACTGCACTTTCCCTTCATATATTTTTGTATGTTTATGTTCTTCAATAGGGATTTGCTATTGGGTCGGCTGCTCTAGTTTCACTAGCACTGTTCGGCGCGTTTGTGAGCCGTGCCGGAATTCAAGTGGTTGATGTCTTGACACCGAAAGTATTTATTGGTCTATTAGTTGGTGCCATGCTCCCATACTGGTTCTCAGCCATGACCATGAAGAGTGTCGGCAGTGCGGCTTTGAAAATGGTGGAGGAAGTTCGTAGACAGTTCAACACGATCCCTGGTCTAATGGAAGGCCTTGCGAAACCAGATTACGCCACCTGTGTCAAAATCTCGACTGATGCATCTATCAAGGAAATGATCCCGCCTGGTGCTCTTGTTATGCTAACTCCTCTCATTGTTGGGACTTTATTTGGAGTTGAGACTCTTTCGGGAGTTCTTGCTGGTTCTCTTGTTTCTGGTGTCCAGGTGGCGATTTCCGCATCAAACACTGGTGGTGCATGGGACAACGCCAAGAAGTACATTGAGGTGATTATTATTCTAAACTATATGATATTAATAATGGTAAAATCACTAAACTTTGTTCATTTTTGGCGATTAATCTTTAAAACTTCCTTTCACAGTGGTTCGTCCCCTTGTTTTTTACGTTATTAACCAACTGCTATCATAGTTAGTTTATTCAAGTCTCGTAACTCTAAATGTTGGCATGGTGTGATCCCTAAACCTTTGTTTTTACTCGCAGTAAGTTACAAAAAAATGACCCAAAAAATGTTAGGGACTAAACCATGTGAAAAAATGTTTGGTTAAACCGGCTAAAGCTGAAAATTATATTGTTTTACCATTATTCACCATATGTTAAGTGTGCAAAAACTATGTTATATTCTAGTGCTAAAAAGGCTAACTTTTTGTTTATGAATGTGAACCAGGCTGGTGCTTCGGAACATGCAAGAACACTTGGACCAAAGGGGTCTGACCCACACAAGGCAGCTGTGATTGGTGACACTATTGGTGACCCATTGAAGGACACATCAGGCCCATCTCTCAACATTCTCATCAAGCTCATGGCCGTGGAATCACTCGTCTTTGCACCCTTCTTTGCTGCTCACGGTGGTGTGCTTTTCAAGCTTTTTTAAGGGCAAGGATGGACCGAGGTTTACCTCTTTTGTAGCAGTATGTCTTAGATTCTCCTGCAGATTGATATCTAATTTGCTCCATCTTAGAGTTAGTCGAATAGTAATTTTTGATGGTGATGATTAATGGTGTGGTAAGGGTATGAGATGAGAGTTTAGATTCCAAAACATTGTGTTAGTTTTGCTGTTTACCATTTGAGAACAGTTTGATGGAAGGAGTTATTTTTTCCATAATTTTGTGTTTTATCTGCTTCTTGCTTAAGAGAAGTCTTTATTTCCTGGTACTTGAGTGCGTAACATACACAAGGTTTTAATCGCTAGTATGACGGTAATACTGAACTAAATAAGCATCTTTAGCAATATATGTCCCTAATGGATTGTGCGAAACACAAAATTCTGTAGACAGTTGCAGAAATATGAAGTTGTGGAAAATTTGAAGGCAAACGCCGACTAATCTCAAAGTTAAGATGTACTGCTTTTGTTGCTCTGGTTGTTTGAGTCATGGCCTCATGGTGTAGGACCATGATCTGGATTTTGAGGGCTATGTTGGGCCACTGTCAACCGCCGCTAAGGACACGTCTACCGCCGTACCGCGTATGAAGCCTTGAGTGTGTTCGTAGCTACGTGTTACTGTAAATTCAATAATAAAAAGAAGGTTGATTGAATCGAAGTGATTTGTTAAAACTGGAATTTATATATACAAGCTTGAAGGTTAAAGTTATAGACATGAACACCTTTTATATACACCTTTTATATACACCTTTAAGTTATTTTTTAGCTTTGATGGGCCTCTTTTTAATTTTCGCTCGAGGCCTCCAAATTCATTTGTCGGCACTGCTTACACCAAGCATTTTTTCTATTAATAAATAGACTAGTAAGACCATGATGTATACTTGAGGTAACTTGTATAACTTAGTTTAGTGTTTTTTAATGTTTCAACTGGTGGCTTTCGGCTTTAGTTGACATTGTTTTAAAAGTTATGTGCATATTTTGATTTATGATGTAACCAAACCAAGGAACGAAGACTTCAAAGATGGTTGTTAATAAAGTTGGTTGAGTACATTTTGATTGTAACGTAACCAAATATTCTAAGGTTGAGCATAAGTATCTACAATGGTTGTTTATTGAAAGTTTGGTATGATTTGTGATGTAACCAAATATATACGTAGGTTAACCGAAATTTCTACATGGCTTGTTTATTGTAAGTTGGGACTTGGGTGTAACATTATACCAAATCAATATAAAGGTTTTTTTTTTTTTTTTTTTTTTTTTTTTTTTTTTTTTTTTTTTTTAATAAATAAATACTACGTAAAGTATATCTGTAGTACTTTATCTCCAGACGTAAACCGAATAGATAATTGATCTTACAGTATTCGCGTATCTTAGACTTTGTCTCAATTTACTTCATTAGAAATAAACCTTACTTTTATTTATAGGGTTTATGATAATCTAATGTTCATCTACCCAATCATGTGGTGGTTATATTTCTATTTCTGGCATTATTTACTATATAATCATGTGAATTGTCGCATGCAAAAAGCATAGACCTCTTAGCTATTGCCTTTAAAACGTTCACATATACCTAACTTGTTTATCTCTTTTGGCTTTACCTACTCTTCTCCTTGTTTGACAAGTTCTAACGTGTTGATCTAAAGCCATTTGTCTATGTTAAATAAAAACATGAGATTAACTAACTTTAGCTCCGAAAAGGTTTATTTATTTATGGGTAGTGATATCTACACATACACTTTTACTTTATACACATAAATTTTAGTTATATGATCATAGTGATCTCACTAAATTTGTGTATAAATTTATATGTATGAAGTAAAAGTGTATGTGTAGATATCAATACCATTTATTTATTTATTTTGAACGATCCGAAAAGGTTACTTATTTGTTGGAAACACGCTAAATAAACACATGAGATAAACTGCTATCTCCCGTTCAAAATTATTGTTAAAGTCAAACAGATATTAAATTCAGCATTTACATTTATAGGCTTCTTGATTGGTTGGATCTAAATGCGAGCAATAATTACGAAACATTTAAAATGACTAGTTTGATATCGGCGCATAACGTCGACGATAAGTATAGTTCACTATTTATAAAACAAAAATGGTCAAAGTAAAAAGTCAAGAAAGTAAAATTTGGTAAACATTAAAAAAAAAATGGTGAAACAATTAATTATGAACAATTTCAACTATTAATAAAAATATGTTTCAAACGGAAACTATTAATATACATCGAAAATCGGGTTGACTTGGGACGCTTCATACCCAGCAGGTTGACCCGCTTTAATTTGACTCGTTTTATCTCTCAACCCGTCGGGTTGACCCGGTTTATATTGATCCGTTTTTCTACCCAACTCGTCGGGTTGACCCGGTTTATATTGACCCGTTTTTTGATCAGAACGGTTCAACTGGTTGAACAACCCGGGTCGAACCGGGTTTCAAAATTATGTTTAATCCCTAAATTCTCAAAGTTTATTATTTTTCATTTATAACCTATAAACTTGTTTTTTATCACTAAAACTATCAGCCGTTATAAAATCCTGTTGCTAAACGACTTATTGGTTTGTAAACAAGTTACTCTTTTTGCTGCTGTTATCGAGAGTTCAACACACATACTAAAGATACAGTTACACATAACAATCAAACATATCAAATTTCTTTTTATCCGAAGACTAAAATTCGGTTACTAACTAGGCAATAATAAGTAGTTGAACTAATTAAAGATCCCAAACAAAACCTTATAACACCAAACACAAGACAAATCCAAACAATATCAGCAAACAAGAAACAAAAGATAAGAAATAATCATATGAAAATATTGAGGAGATAACTCATCAGTTTCCCCGTCATCTCATCATATTTCATTTCGATAAATCCAACCTTTTTTTTTCCATTCTTTTTATACCCCCATCTTATCATATCAAATTTAGAAAAGAAAAAAAAACACATACTACATGGGTAGTGCTTCATCTACTTTAACTCAATATGATATCGAAGATGTGCAAGAACACTGTAACCATTTATGTAAGTATTACTATATTATCTGCAACACATACTTATTTGTGAACTCCGCATTTTTCGGCTTATTTTGAGACTTATGGAATTTAATAAGCTTATTATATCATATCATAATAAGCCGGAAAATTTGAACTTATGATAATATAAGTTTAAGCTTCTTCTTTTTTTTGGCTTAATATTACATGCCCATTTTTTCCGGCTTATTTTGAAAGTCATTACGTCGTAATAAGCCCATAATTCACAAATTAAGCCGGAGAAAAATGAAGTTATAAAACATAAGCCGAAACCACGTAAGCCCAAACTTAGGCTTAAACACATACACACACACACACACACCACACACTTATTGATTTAACATAACTTATAATGTTTTGATTACAGTTTCACAGCATGAGATAGTATCATTGTACCAAAGATTCTGTCAACTTGATCGAACCGCGAAAGGTTTCATTTCTGCTGATGAGTTCTTATCTGTACCTGAGTTTGCAATGAACCCTTTATCACAAGTATGTTTTTTTTTCTTCTTCTTATTTTGTTTAAGTTTAAGGGATGCATAGAAAGTTTGATGAAATGATTGTTATTGTTTTTCATTTGTGTACAGAGGTTGCTTAAGATGGTGGATGGTTTGAACTTTAAGGATTTTGTGATATTTTTGTCTGCGTTTAATCCTAAAGCAACTATGCCTCAGAAGATTGAACGTAAGTTTTTTTAAGGCTGTTTGGATTAAAGTAATTGTAATTGAATGAAACTAAGTAATAATCTGGTTACGTGTTTAGTGTTTAACCTGTTTCGTCTTTCTAATGGTCAAAGAAGCTAAAAAGGATTATATACTTTTGTTGCGTGTTAGTGACTTGTTTAGCTTTTAAAAAAACGTGATGAAGTTTGCGTGAGTAGCTTTTGGTATTGGCTAACTCTTGCGAACACGAATTATCCCAGTTATCTTCAAAGTGTACGACTCTGATTATAATGGGAAGGTGACTTTTGACGACATAATGGAGATTTTGCGGGATTTGAGTGGCTCGTTCATGTCAGATAAGCAAAGAGAGGTATGACCTATTAAGCATTTACCTTTAATTGAGATATATGGTCAGTATGCAACGAGTTCTGATAAGTTCAGTGTAAATTTGCAGGAAGTTTTGATCAAAGTTATGCAAGAAGCGGGCTACAATAAAGATTCGTCTCTGTTGTTGGATGATTTTGTTAAGGTTGTATTCATCACAACTTATTTTTGTTTTCTGAAATTTGAAAGCCTTCATTTGACAAGAAAATGATGGTGCTTTTAAATTTGTTTCAGATTCTTGACCATCCGGGATTAAAGATGGAGGTTGAAGTTCCAGTAGACTAAGATGAGCTCGAAAGCAAAAAACTGACCATTTCATCATCCATTTTCTGCAAGAATATGTTTGTTCCTCTTTACAACTGTTTACAGTGCCACCAAGCTGCTACAATTGTGAATAAGGACAAGCTATGTGCATAAATAAGATTGAGAATGTGTATAATTTATAAAACTCTGTGTCTTTATTTGTAAATCGGTGATCAGTAAAAATCTGATGTTTTGTTGTGCCCTTATGCTAATTTCCTTGAATGATATTAATACTCCAGTCTACTAATCATTCAACAAACTAAAACAAACTTGTAGCAATATAATAGACAAGTAATGTTATCACAATACTAAAATAGCAGTCTTATTGATTGTGCTCTCAGTTATTATACTCTATGCACAAATAGTTTGACACTAGTTTCAGAAGCACTAGGAGCCGCCACTGAATTTGCTCCCAAACCTCCTCTGATGACCACCGATGGATTTGGATCTTCGTATAAAACTTGAAACAGACCATCTGACCTCATTCCTTGTTTCTGGCAGAAAAACAAGTTATTTGTTTATTTACATAAAGGTTGTAGGCCAGAAATAGGAAAATACAAGTTTTAAGGGGAAGATAACTAATACTACCTTACATAAGTTGTGTCCCGGGGTTTGGTTTTCAGGGTGAAGAGAGGACTGCAAGTGTTTCAACTGGGTATACACGTCGTTCATCAATTTCTTTCTTTCTGCTGTGCTGTGGGACAATTCTTGCTTCATCATGTTTGTTTCTTGTTCAAGATCTCTTAGCTTCTTCTTAAGCTGCATAACTTCATATGGGTGAAACTTTCTTTTGGTTTCAGAGCTCAATTTTACTTCACTTCTACAGATCATTGCTTTTGCGTTCTGATACTTTTGGGTACTTTTGAGTCTTTTAAGTACCTTGAAAGTGGCAGCTGGTAAAATTTATTGATTGGCATTGATGGTTTCTTATACAAGAGAGTTGCAGGGATGCCATAGAAGTTAGCAACACCCACTTTTATTGGTTCACTTCATTTGTTTCACATGTGAGTGGCAGAAAAATTAGGCGCCGTCTTTAGTTTAGTAAAAAGACTCATATAACTCCAAATGGCACCAGAGCTTGAGGCAAACTTTGGCTGCATTTGTTCATGTACCAGGACTAAATTTCAAATTTTGAGCATGAAGACGGAACAAAGAAACACACATCGGATACAGGAAGCATAGGGATGCGTAATCATCACAAGGTATCTTATTTTAGATTATTATTATAACTAATTCACAAGTGTAGATGCTAATAACAGTTTTAGTGGAGTGTATTTTTGCATTCAAATACTGATATAACACCAAAAGAAAAAGTGAAAAAGATCCACAAATTGATGATGGCACTTTATATAAAATGAGGTGTGAAACTTAAGTTTAATCATCTGGGGCATTGCTTTAGTATTCAAAGCTGACAATAATATTACAATTTACAAAGCTCTTAAAGTTGAAGCCATCCACCATCTTAAGCAATCTATAATTCTATATAAAGAAGAAAAAGCAAAAGCAGCCATTTTATCAAACATAGGACAGTATCCAAGGCCAAAGAAATATAATAGACCTAAAATGGTGAATGCAACTGTGTAATGCCCGCTTTACTTCCATTTTTGCTTCAGTTTTGTACCTTTTAAATGGTACAATGTTTGATAAAAGATAATCTGACATGTTTTCTTGTTTCTGGATGGAATAGTACTGTATACGTCGACTGCTTTCCAAACAAAAACCACCTCCAAGACATGATGATTAAGGATATATGCAATTTTAGTAAGCTAGAAGCATTTATCAGCATACAACACGTAAGCAGTAATCAGTATGAATGATAAATGATCAATGTGACACAATATACATGCCTTTTTTTTCTTTTTCTTTTTCTTTTTCTTTTTTTTGGTAAACATGGGTTTCCGACTCGACATTGCGAGCCGACTACTCCCATGGCGACTACCCTTTATGGATAGCCTGGATTCAGCGCAGGTGAACCTCCGTGGCCACAAGGGGATTAATTTTCTCCCCGTTGGATTCGAACCCTTAACCTCCTCTTTGAAAGGCTGGCATTCTTACCGCTGGGTCACCCCTTGTGGTTCAATAACGTGCCTTTGAAACCATACAAATAAACATGACAGCTGCTCATAGAAAATGGAATCATGATGTCCAAACAAGGTTGAGTTGCTGCTGCTGACTTTGGAGACCATATTCATAGAACACGCTAACTAGAAAAGAGTAGGATGATAGAACATATGACTAAGAAAAAGAGCAAATTTGCATATTAATGATTACCAAAATATGAAGTAGTAACAGTATCATGTTGTTTAGAAGTGCCATAAAATTGAAAAATCATCTGAAATTATTCTTACAGAAAATTAAAAGTAAATATAATATATTTTGCTTGGGAGGGAGGATTTTTAAAAATAAATTTGGAAATGATTGTATTAGTTATTTGTGTTAAGATAAAGGGAGAATTGCATATATACCCTCTAAAACTAAAAAACTTGCATATTTCCCAAATATACAAGTTTTCAATGTATGATGTAGAATGCAAATTAAGCATGTTTTGGGTATATATGCAAGTTTTAGTGTGTATATATGCAATTGCCCCGATAAATACACACTTTTATAAAACATATCGTATATATATTTGCAAAATGGTACTATTTAGAATGATATCATTCGGTTCCCCTGTCATCTCACCCAAAAAAAGGAACTGCAGAACATTGAGTTGATTGATCGTACTTTCTTACGGTATCTCAACGAAAACTTGTCAATCAACAGTATTCGGCTTCACAAACATTGAGAAATTGTCATTGCCTTCTTTTGTTGAAAATTCTCATGGAGCTTTCTCTAACAATATGTGGTATAAGAAGCTTAATAAAAATGAGGTTATAAATACAAGAGCTGATAAAATAGAGCTCTATGAGGTTAGGATTAATAAATCCTGTGATCAAGTGTTTGTTCCTACGCGTACTCGAGCTGGAAAATGTGTGCATAAGTGAAGGGGCACGTCATCATGGGGCTTATGGTCTAGTGGTAAAGGCTTATGTAGTTAAGCGAGCCCAAGTGAGAGTAGTACCGGTTTGGGTGACCGACCGGGAAGTCCTCACTTGAGAACCACAAGCTCTAATGATATCAGGCGAATCGGGAATAGGAGTGGGGTTATCCCCTAAGGAGAGGCTCGCGGTTGGTATCTCTGCCCGAGGATGCGACACTAACTCGAGCCAACAACTAACAACTAACATCTAACAACTAACCCGCCGTT
>LBNU01025726.1:22246-50995 GCA_014162995.1 Artemisia annua | reverse complement strand
GGCGTGAGAGTAAGTAATCGTGTTTTGGGTTAAGGCTCGTAGCTTAGGGTTTAGTATCGTACCTCTAGAGGGCTGAGGAGACCTCTATTTATACACACGAAACCCTAGTTGGTTTCGTGTTCCCCAATCTTCGGTATCCGATATCTATCAATAATGATAGAAGATATCGCATACCGGATAAGTGCCCATAACCGGGCTTGGGCCTGCATGGGCCTAGGCGTTAACTAAATAGTCCACTCGTGGTGGGCTTTAAGTATAATTATGTATTTGCAGGCCTCGTGGGCTGCAAATATCGTTATAATGGCCCATTTGTGATGGGCTTGCGTATTGGATGGGTGCATGACCCGGATCCATACCATACGTCATCATGTCCCCCCAGTCTAGTGTCCGTAGGTAATACCTGCGGATACTAGACTTAAACATTTCAAAGCTATCGCCACGCGTACGCGGGAAGAGTGTAAACTTATACCGCCAAAATCACACGTATGATGAATCTAGTCCAAAAAAGTGTTGTTTAGGTACCTCGAGAATCGGGGAGGTCACCCACGTGTCCATTACCGTTTCAGTTCCTGGCCACACGATGTGAGTTAGTGTAGTACACGTGTCGATCATCGGTGGTAGGTCGGAATACTANTCCATACCATACGTCATCATGTCCCCCCAGTCTAGTGTGCGTAGGTAATACCTGCGGATACTAGACTTAAACATTTCAAAGCTATCGCCACGCGTACGCGGGAAGAGTGTAAACTTATACCGCCAAAATCACACGTATGATGAATCTAGTCCAAAAAAGTGTTGTTTAGGTACCTCGAGAATCGGGGAGGTCACCCACGTGTCCATTACCGTTTCAGTTCCTGGCCACACGATGTGAGTTAGTGTAGTACACGTGTCGATCATCGGTGGTAGGTCGGAATACTATATAACCTCGTCCATTTTTACTGTGATTATCACAATAAACTCTCTCTCTCAATTGCAAAAAATATTCCGATTTCCTCCAAATAACCTACGAAATACTTAGGTAATCAGCGCGTGCGCTTACATTTATAAAAAATGGTTATCCAATTGAGTGATTGTCGTTCGAATATGTCCGAGGATGAGCTGACGCGATTCTCCTCGGACTATTATATTCCAGTGGATGTGCACCCAGTGGTGCCCGATCCTGATGATACAATTGCGGACTTCCCCTTTGGGAAGGTAGGGGTATATACGCGCTTTTTCGAGTATGCGAATCAGCGTGTCCCCATTACCGTATTTCTGAGTGATATACTCATATACTACTCCATCCATATCTCGCAGTTGCACCCTCTTGGCACTGCTAAAATTTCCAATTTTGAGGTGAATTGCCGGTTGTTGGCAATTCACCCCACCATCCATTTATTCCGAGCGTTCTATCATACAACGTGGTTGAATGGGTGGATCACCTTTGCGAATAATATTAGATGCATAATCAACGACTAGCCTCGATATATCATATATGTGAAGTGATTAAGTCATCAAGTGATCGGGTTTTCGATCATTTGGTAGTTGTGAGTCATCTTTAGTTTGAAATGTTCTAGAGTAAAAACAACCACATCTAATAGGCTTCCTTTACACATAAAAAATCACATATCATCACTACATCAAATTAATGATAAGTGATTAGGTTGTCACGAGATTGAAGTTGAAAATATGCTAGAATGAAAATAGTCTCATTTAATAAGCTTCCTTACACATGAAAAATCAGCACATCGAATTAATGATACAAAAAAAAGTTTAATACCTTTAACTCAGAAAAAAAAAATGAATATTTTAACTGGAAATTAGACATAAACTGATAAACTTGTTTGTATATTACATTTTTATGTTATTTGCTAGTAATTTATTATGCTCATTCAACTCTAGCTACATTCATGAAGTGTTTACCTGCCTTTTAAACGCGATTATCTAATCTTTGTCGCTTCAAGCAGCCAGCAACGACTATCATATTCACGCAGTCCACTTTCGAGTATAGCTAGCTATATGATGTGATTACCTAAGGGCAATATAAATTGCAACAAACTTGTTTTCAGCGGTTAGAGCAACTTTGCCAATTTATTTTATCTATCATTTTATTAGAAACCCCAATTTGACCATTGTTGATACAAAAGTTGGGCGTGGCTTGACTTGAGTACCAATTCGGGTAAAGTTGCTCGAGACCTGCGCACTAAGAAAACGACAAACACCGTTAGGCTTATCGAGGGATTGTCTCCCCCGATTATCCTCCAGCGTGAGAGTAAGTAATCGTGTTTAGGGTTAAGGCTCGTAGCTTAGGGTTTAGTATCGTACCTCTAGAGGGCTGAGGAGACCTCTATTTATACACACGAAACCCTAGTTGGTTTCGTGTTCCCCAATCTTCGGTATCCGATATCTATCAATAATGATAGAAGATATCGCATACCGGATAAGTGCCCATAACCGGGCTTGGGCCTGCATGGGCCTAGGCGTTAACTAAATAGTCCACTCGTGGTGGGCTTTAAGTATAATTATGTATTTGCGGGCCTCGTGGGCTGCAAATATCGTTATAATGGCCCATTTGTGATGGGCTTGCGTATTGGATGGGTGCATGACCCGGATCCATACCATACGTCATCATGTCCCCCCAGTCTAGTGTGCGTAGGTAATGCCTGCGGATACTAGACTTAAACATTTCAAAGCTATCGCCACGCGTACGCGGGAAGCGTGTAAACTTATACCGCCAAAATCACACGTATGATGAATCTAGTCCAAAAAAGTGTTGTTTAGGTACCTCGAGAATCGGGGAGGTCACCCACGTGTCCATTACCGTTTCAGTTCCTGGCCACACGATGTGAGTTAGTGTAGTACACGTGTCGATCATCGGTGGTAGGTCGGAATACTATATAACCTCGTTCATTTTTACTGTGATTATCACAGTAAACTCTCTCTCTCAATTGCAAAAAATATTCCGATTTACTCCAAATAACCTTCGAAATACTTAGGTAATCAGCGCGTGCGCTTACATTTATAAAAAAATGGTTATCCAATTGAGTGATTGTCGTTCGAATATGTCCGAGGATGAGCTGACGCGATTCTCCTCGGACTATTATATTCCAGTGGACGTACACCCAGTGGTGCCCGATCCTGATGATACAATTGCGGACTTCCCCTTTGGGAAGGTAGGGGTATATACGCGCTTTTTCGAGTATGCGAATCAGCGTGTCCCCATTACCGTATTTCTGAGTGATATACTCATATACTANAGGTAATCAGCGCGTGCGCTTACATTTATAAAAAAATGGTTATCCAATTGAGTGATTGTCGTTCGAATATGTCTGAGGATGAGCTGACGCGATTCTCCTCGGACTATTATATTCCAGTGGACGTGCACCCAGTGGTGCCCGATCCTGATGATACAATTGCGGACTTCCCCTTTGGGAAGGTAGGGGTATATACGCGCTTTTTCGAGTATGCGAATTATCGTGTCCCCATTACCGTATTTCTGAGTGATATACTCATATACTACTCCATCCATATTTCGCAGTTGCACCCTCTTGGCGCTGCTAAAATTTCCAATTTTGAGGTGAATTGTCGGTTATTGGCAATTCACCCCACCATCCATTTATTCCGAGCGTTCTATCATACAACGTGGTTGAATGGGTGGATCACCTTTGCGAAGCGCAAGGGTGAGTTACAGTGCTATACCAAGAGGGTTGACTCGCTACGCAACTGGCGAGAGAAATTCTTCTGGGTTGACTCCGTGGTTTTTCCTCATAATTTTGACTTTTATACTCGGCACTCCTTGCCAAGGGATGAGTACCCCCTGGAGGGTTGGTATAACGCGGATCATGCAGCCACGATTGACGCGAATCGCCTTCCCATCAATGCTTATCCAGAAGAGTTCCTGGTGCACATGGGCATCAGTCGCAACTATTTTGAGCCTGCGACGGAGGTGCCAACCTTCTTGGCTGCGGATGGTTCGGGTGGGTACTCATCCTTCGCACTTAGTGTCGTGTTAGAGTGAGTCTTTCTTCGTTCTCCATAAGTTATGTAACAGTTGTTCTGTTTTTTTTTTTTTTTTTTTATTTTATTTTTTTTATTTATTTATTTATTTTTTTTGCAGAGATGGATCTCTTCGGCGTTGTGCAGCTGGATGAGCCGCGAGCAGTGACCATAGGGGTTCGTCCGTTGGGGGAGGGCGAGGTTCCTATACTGGAGGCGACGGGTGGGCGCGTCGTGGAGATGGTGGTTCCCGAGCCCGAGGGTTCTCCTGTGGTGGCTGAACCTATACAGGGGATTGCTCCTCCTGCGCCGCAGGCACCTGTCGTTGCGCAGCCTCCTCCTAAACCGTTGGTGGTGGAGTTAGATGATTCTGATGAGGAGATGGAGGAGGGGTTAGTCCGGAAGCGCAGTAGGACTGGTGTTGATGATGCGGAGTCCTCAAAGAGGCCGCGCTCTGAGGCTGTTGAGGAGTCGCCTATCATAGGGTAAGTTTTGTACTTAGTTTGTCATAAATGTTGTGAAGTTATTGTCTAACTTTGTCTTTTGTATTTGGCGCAGAGAGGATGCTGAGAAGTTGGAGGAGGACGCATCTATGTCTGAGGTTGAGAAAGACATGCCTTCTTCTCCTCCCCGCATGTAAGTATTTTGCAATTTTACTAAGTACTTTGCGTATGCTGAATTGTTTTCGGATACTAATACTTAGTTTTAATATCTTTTTTGCAGTGATCAACATGTGGGGAGCACTGGCGTACTGGATGGAAGTGCGTCTCCTAAGGAGAGTCCCTTTTTGGATGGGGCGCACTCTCCAAAGGATGTTGGTGAGGAGTCGAAGTCTTTTGACTCCGTGATGGAGGAACTGGCCTCCATCACTGCGCGCCAGTCGGAGCTGGTAGCGCATGCCAGAGCGAGCTACTCCGCTGAGAGTAGTCGTTCCCAGTATGAGGAGCAAGTTTCCTCCCTGACGGCGCAGCTGGCGTCCGTGCAGGCAGAATTAGCAAGCTCTAAGGCTGAGCAGCTGAGCTCCAAGGCTAAACTGGAGCGCGCAGAGGCATCTGCGCAGAAGCTGGCCGATCAAAAGATGTCGGTCATGGTAGAGCTGGAGCAAGAGCGTGGCCAAGCAGACCGTCTGAGGACGAGCTCCTTATGGATTTTGAAGCATCTGCAGCAGAACAGGAATAGGCACTTTGCTAATCTTGAGGAGTTCCGCAGCCGGGTGCAGCTGCTGCTGAATAACCAAGAAGAGAAGCTGCGAAAACTCAGCCTTGAGTTTGACGAGGAGCTATATCCCCACTTGGTTCAGTCTGTGGCTGAACGCAGGTACGCATTTACTCCTTTCATTTGTTTATAACTTGTATGTAGTCGTTTATTGTTTTTTGACTAACACTTGTGTTATTGTGCAGGTGGCTGATTAGCCATGGGCTGCGTTTGGCTGCCATGGGTATGCTGGAGGCTCCGGAGGTCATTACGGCCTTCGGAAAGGTGGTGGATTGCGCTGTTGCGCATGGTCAGATGACGGCTGTGAACAGGCTTAGCGAGGCGAAGCTTTTGACTGTGCCTCTTGCCGAAGTTCCTGGCTACAACGCCAATGCTCGCGCCGAGCTTGTTGCTGCTATGGGAGAGCTGAAGAAACTTGAGCTTCCCCATATTGCGCGATTGGAGCGTGACCAGGATCAGCCCATTAGCGTGATTATGGCAGGGTTGACTCTCCCCCGTCATCTACAAGATGATGCTGAGCAGCAGGTGGACTTCTACCTTAAGCCCAACGTTTCGCAGCTGAAGGTACCACTTTTCGCTCAACCTCGTGACATTCTTAATCCTTTCCGTATTGAGAAAGAGATTTCGTTGGAGAGGTCTTTAACAGCTCATGCATCCAGGGCCGCCAAAAAGAAAGGCGTGAAGGGGAAGGCCATTCTCTGCGGCATAGGCGCAGCTCATCTTCCTAGGTCGGATGGCGTGCCAGTGACAGTGGCCACTGTTTCTTTTGACGACGCTGTGCTGCTGAAGAGACTCAGTGATGTGAAGGATGCAGCGTTTTGTGGTAGCACAAGCCAGCTGAGGCGTACTCATAGTATTTAGGATGATTGTACTTAGCATATTTTTGGGCAAATCTTTTGTAGAACTGTATTCTATTTATGAAAAGTTTGCTGCTTCTTTATTTGTTCAAACACGTTGTTCGTGTATGGTTTTGTATCTATGCGTAAAGATATCATTAAACGTCTAAGTATATCTTAAAGGAAGTGTGAGATTCCTTAAGTGTTTTTCATAGTCGCGTATGAAATTTGACTTAGTTAAAGAAAGATCACAGTTGTCTATGATTTTTGATAATTTACTTGTCGTATTTAATTTTTAAAGAAATCAAAAGTATTGTTTCTAAATTTGTTAAACGCGCACAGTGTGCTCTATTGCGTATCCATCGTGGGGTGCGCAAGGAACTTGCGTCAACGTCTTGAGCGCAAGGTGTTTAACAAGGATACGTGATCCAAAGTTGATGGGTTTGCAACCCTCTTACTCAACGAGTTCGTTAGTAGGTTTACTCATCCTTTTACCATCGTGGGTTATTAATAAGTGCATGCACGCCGCATGGGCAATACCATCATGGATATTTAATATGTGAATCAATAATATTTAATTAATGAGCAAAATGTGTCATGGAGTTAGCTAGAAACCATGGCGTGTTTTATTAATACTTGCAAGTTTTTGGGAAATAAAGACATAATCATACTTGTATGAAGAAAGGAAATACAATAGAAAATAAAAAATTCGCTGACATTTATTGGGCGTGTACTAAAACGCATGTATGTCCGCGTGTTGGGCCGTAGCCTTATCTAGAGGTAGCATCTCTTGAGATTGCCAACATTCCATGTGCGTTGTAGCTCTTGGCCATTTTTGTCGCGTAGCTTGTACGCGCCTTTTCCAAGTGCTTCAATGATTTCGTAGGGGCCTTCCCATTTTGGTCCTAGTTTCCCCGTGTCCTCTGCGCGGCTGGAGTCGTTAGCTCTGTACACGAAGTCACCTGGGCGGAAAGAAACATGACGAACTTTTGCATCATAATACCCCTTCATCTTTGACTTGGATTTTTCTTCGCGTATTGCTGCGCGCTCACGCCTTTCTTCTAGTAAGTCCAGGTCTACTCGTCGTTCCTCGTCGTTTGTCGCGACGTTAACTTCGGCTGTGCGGATGGTTGGCATCCCAATTTCAGCTGGTATGACAGCTTCTGTCCCGTAGACGAGTGAGAAGGGAGTGTCTCCGTTACTGACCTTAATGGTTGTGCGGTGCGCCCATAGGACATGTGAAAGCTCATCCACCCATCGCCCTTTGTGTTTGTCTAGGCGTGCTTTCATTCCTTCTCCTAAACTGCGGTTGGCTCTCTCGACTAAACCATTTGTTTGGGGATGGGTTACGGATGCAAAGTGTTGCTTGATGTTTAATTGTTCGCACCAGTCTTTAAATGGATTGTCCTGGAATTGTTTTCCGTTATCCGAGATGATTTCTCCTGGTAAGCCAAATCGACACACGATGTTGTCCCATACGAATCTTTTGACTTGGTTACCAGTGATTGTGGCTACAGCTTTTGCTTCAATCCATTTTGTGAAATAGTCGACAGCCACAATGAGGAATTTTAATCCCCCTGCTGCAGCAGGAAAAGGTCCTGCAATGTCGATACCCCACTTGTAGAATGGCCATGGCGCGGTGATTGGTGAGAGTTCTTGTTGTGGCCGCCGCGGGATTGGTCTGTGGACTTGGCAGTCGTGGCACTTTTTGATTAATTCCCGTGCGTCATGGTGCATTGTCGGCCAGTAGTATCCCGATCGGAGTGCCCGCGCGACCACGGACCGTGGTCCGGAGTGCATGCTGCACGATCCCTCGTGTATCTCCCGAAGCACGTAATTTGCTTGTAGTGGGCCTACACACCGTAGCCATGGCTGGAGGAAAGATCTCCGGTACAATATGCCATCTCTGAGTTCAAACCTTTGCGCCGTGCGTCTTATCCTCCGGGCTTCATTCTGGTTTTGTGGGAGATCCCCCTTACTTATGAACTCTATGATGGGGGTCATCCATGTTGGTCCTTCCTCTTCTATCACCGTTGACACTTCCATCTCTGAGATGGACTTATCCTTCAGGATCTCAACCAAAACTTGTTTTGACAGATGTGCGAAGCTTGTGGATGCTCTCTTACTCAGTGCGTCTGCTTTCTTGTTTTCTCCACGAGGAATCTGTTTGATCGTGAATCTGTCAAAGTTTTGGATTAATGACTTGGCTTTGGCGAGATATTGGATCATATTTTCCTCCTTGGCCACGTATTCGCCCAGCACATGGTTAGCTACTAATCTTGAATCCACATTTGCTTCCAGGTTGCGTACACCCATTCGGTTCGTAATGCGTAGTCCAGCTATCAGGGCCTCATATTCTGCCTCGTTGTTCGTGGCATTGAATTCAAAACGTAGTGCGTAAGTGAATTCCATCCCCTCAGGGTTGGTGAGGATGAGGCCTGCGCCTGACCCATCGGTACATGAGGATCCGTCTATGAAGAGGATCCATGGTGCTTCCAGTACTACTTTGGTTTGTGGGGGTGTGGGCTCATCTTCTGGTTTTTCCACAATAAAGTCCGCGAGTATCTGGCCTTTGATCGCAGTGCGCGGTCTGTAGGATATGTTATACTCGCCCAATAGTACACTCCACTTTCTTAGTCGTCCCGAAGCTTTGGGTCTGGATATCACCTGTTTGATGTACTGGTCTGTGATCACGGTAATTGGGTGCGCTTGGAAGTATCTGCGTAGTCTCTTGGCTGCGAATACTAGCGCCAGCACTAGTTTTTCCATAGCGGTGTAGTTGACCTCCGTTTTGTTGAGTGCTTTGCTGACGAAATACACCGGTGTTTGCACTGAGTTCCTATCTGTAAGCAATACTGCGCTTATCGCGCCATGAGTTGCGGATAGGTAGATAATTAGTTCTTCCCCTGGTCGGGGTGCTACTAATTTTGGGAGCGCAGCTATTGTTTGCTTTAGTAGCGTGAAAGCCTCCTCTGCTTCTGCGGTCCAGCGGAAGTCTCCTTTTTTCATGCACTTCTTGAGTGTTTTGAAAAGGGGGAGCGACTTATCCGCTGATTTTGAGAGGAACCTATTTAGTCCAGCCAGCTTTCCGTTCAAGGACTGGACTTCCTTCAGGGTGCGTGGCGATGGAATTTGGATGACTGCATCTGTTTTCTCGGGCACGCTTTAATGCCATCTGGTTCTATCAAGTAACCCAAGAACATGCCCTCCGTTGCCCCGAAGGTGCATTTCTTAGGGTTGAGTTTCATGTTTATCTTCCTCAGCGTGCTGAAGGTTTCCTCAATATCCCGCACTATCTCTTCTTCAGTATGGCTTTTTATGACAAGGTCGTCTACATAGACTTCCAGGTTGCGGCCAACTTGCTTTTCGAACGCGTTGTCCACCAAGCGTTGGTAAGTGGCTCCTGCGTTCTTCAGGCCAAAGGGCATTTTTGTGTAACAGAAAACGCCTTGGCTGGTGTGGAAAGCCGTTTTTTCCTCGTCTTCTTCTGCCATCTGAATCTGGTGGTACCCTTTGTATGCATCCAGGAAGCATTTGAAGGGGTAGCCACATAGCGATTCCACTTTCCAGTCTATTTCTGGAAGTGGGTAGCAGTCCTGTGGACATGCCTTATTCAGGTCCGTGAAGTCCACACACATCCTCCAGCTACCATCGCTCTTTTTTACCATTACTGGATTTGAGAGCCAGTCGTGGTAAAAAACTTCGCGCATGATCCCTGCGTCCACCAGTTTGTGCACTTCCTCCAGTATTGCCTTTGCGCGTTCTGGGGCTTGGCCGCGCTTCTTTTGCCGTATCGGAGTAAATCCTTGTCGGATGTTTAACCTGTGCTCCGAGATTGACCGCGGTACTCCTGTCATATGTTTTGGCTCCCAAGCGAAGACATCTAAGTTCCTTTGGAGGAGTGCGCACACAGCAGTCTTGCCTTTATCAGACAATGATCCACCCAATGACACCTGTTGTTCAGGGTAGTCAGGATGAATTGCCACTTTAAGATTTGGTACTTTTGTTGTTGGCTGTGTTGGTGTGGGTGTTGTATCGCTGGTGACTGCGTTGCATTCTCCGGGCGGTGTGGTATTGTTATAGAGTGTGACAATGCCACCTTCCACCGGGAACTTCATCATTCCATGCGCTGTGGATGGCACTGCGCGTAGAGCAGATATCCCTGGTCTTCCAATGATCCCATTGTATGGCGAATGGGATCTAATTACCATAAAGTTCACCCAGGCTGTGGTTGAGTGTTCATCGCTACCAAGAGTGACTGGTAACCGTATCTGTCCTATAGGCCATATCTTTTCACCTGCAAAACCAGTTAGTGACATGGTGGCTGGGTTTAGCTGGCGTTTGATATCCGGTCGGAGCCTATTGAAGCAGTGCTCGTACATGATATCCGCAGATGCCCCTCCATCAACATACATGCGGTGGATATCGTGACCCCCTGCTTGTATCTCAATGATGAGTGGCTCAGCGATTGCGTTGTCCGCAGTTAAGGATGGGAAGGAGAACTTGTTTCCTCGTGAGAAACATTGGGTAACCTTCTGCTTGGTGTTACGGTCCCATGATTGTATCATGAAGATCGTTTCTGCTTTATCCTTTGAGGTATCTTTCTTACCCTCGGACCTGCTTTTGTCCTTTCCCTCCTTTATATGTTTAACAAGGTGGTCCAACCTTCCTTCCTTCACCATTTTTTCTATAAGTTGGCGTAGTTGGACGCACTCGTTGGTGGTGTGGCCTTTTTGGCCATGGTAGTCACAAAACCCATTACCAGTGCGCTTGTCTTCTGGAGTGCGCATTGCTGGTGGTTTTGGAAAATTTGCGCCTTCTGTCGCGAATATCTCTCCTGGGGTTTTCGTTAGCGGGGTGTACTTATCATTCCCCCGTCTATTCCTTTCATTGCGGTAACTCTTGTTTTGGCTACTACCTTGGTCATTGGATTGTTTCCGGGACTGGTCTTGCGACTTATAGGTCGGATAGCCTTTTTTGCTGTCCGCGGCAGCGGTTTCACCCTGGATGAAGGATCTGGTACGTTTCATGACTTCGTCGAAGGTCAGTGGTACCCCGTCGTGGAGTTTCTTAATGAGTTCGGGGTTATTGACCCCGTTCATGAAAGCCGAGATTTTTAAATCTCTGGGCACGCTTTAAACTGTATGCACTCGTCCTTGAAGCGCTCCACGAAGGCACTCGTGGACTCACCCTGGCGCTGTCTTATCCTGGCGAGATCGACAGGGTTTTTGGCGCACTTTTTCCTCTGGGTGAAGTTCAAGCGGAATGCTTTCCGCATTGTTTCATAACCATCGATGCTTCTCCGTGGAAGCTTACTAAACCATGTGCGTGCGTTCCCTACTAATGTTGAGTTGAACATATGGCACCACACAGGTTGTGGCCAATTTTTGATAGCAGCTGCCGATTCGAAAACTTTTAGGTGATCGTCAGGATCACCGGTTCCGTCGTATGTCTTCACATTAGTGGGCAAACGTCTTCTTTTGCTATCGGAGAAATCGCTGATGCGTCTGGTGAACGCATCAATCTTTTGGCGACGCCAGGGGCGGGAGATGTCCTCTTCCCCTCGACTGCGATGCCTTCTCCTTGATTCTCAATCCTGGTTCCCGTTTTTTTTTCCCGTAAAAGTGACAAAGTTACGAAAATGAAACAGAAATTGCAGAAGNGAGTTCGTAACTGACTCATGTTGCTAGTTTTTTTTGCTGTTTCTAGTCTTTTTGGCAAGCTCTTAGTGTATGGTCCCACGGATGGCGCCACTTGTTGATACAAAAGTTGGGCGTGGCTTGTCTTGAGTATGAATTCGGGTAAAGTTGCTCGAGACCTGCGCACTAAGAAAACGACAAACACCGTTAGGCTTATCGAGGGATTGTCTCCCCCGATTATCCTCCGGCGTGAGAGTAAGTAATCGTGTTTAGGGTTAAGGCTCGTAGCTTAGGGTTTAGTATCGTACCTCTAGAGGGCTGAGGAGACCTCTATTTATACACACGAAACCCTAGTTGGTTTCGTGTTCCCCAATCTTCGGTATCCGATATCTATCAATAATGATAGAAGATATCGCATACCGGATAAGTGCCCATAACCAGGCTTGGGCCTGCATGGGCCTAGGCGTTAACTAAATAGTCCACTCGTGGTGGGCTTTAAGTATAATTATGTATTTGCGGGCCTCGTGGGCTGCAAATATCGTTATAATGGCCCATTTGTGATGGGCTTGCGTATTGGATGGGTGCATGACCCGGATCCATACCATACGTCATCATCCATGGCTGATTAAGGAGATCACCACTTTAAGCAACTTTGGAATTTAGCACCAGATAATGTGTTTTGGTAAGCATATCAGCAGGATTATCTTTAATTTGTATATATCTTCTTCACATTTACTATGCTTTGAACTTTCATGAAACATTTGATTCTTTACAATATGGATGCACTTTGAACTTCCTTAGTTGCTTCAGTAAGAGCCACCAGTTGATGACTATGCAACCACGCGTTGCAATGATGCTTTCCAACTCGCACTTCATCCACACTTCACTACTTCCTACATATGCATTGCACATGGTTTATATCTAATGAACATCTTATATTTAATAAAAATCTTAATTACGGACGTTGGTACGACTATGGACTTCACTGTAATTAGATGGAAATGTCATGGATGTTTTGGCTTAAATTTTTAAGACTAATTAGGTCCCAAATGCAAAATTGGGATACAAGTTCAGTGACTATACGCGTAATTTACTTTAATGACGGTCTATCATAAATACAGAAAAGTATACAATAAAAACTATAATTAAATCCTTCCCTCCATTTAGAGAAAACGTGGAAGGTGCAACCAGCACTAACCAAAAGTCAAAAAAAAAAAGTCAGGAAAACCACACACTACCTTGTAATAGTGGATTCAGGATTATAAAGGCAGTGCCTTCATAATACACGTAAAAAAACATGATTTTAGTTATCACGTACCTTGTAACTTCTCCTAGCGTCTTGCTAGTTTTATTCAACTGCCATTCGAGAAAAAAATATTTATTCAGTAGTACAAAGATTCTATGAACATATAATCTAGTTCATTGCCTCTTATGTAAATATTAATACACGAAGGACCAAACGTGTTAGTTAAGTTAGTTAGTAACCGATTAGTTAGTTATATGGCAGTTACAAAAGTTAGTTAAAGTTAGTTATTTTCGAAGGGACACAATGGTTCAATCATACAGATTGGAACCTTATAAATATGTACTCATATACTCGATTGTAATGGTTAGACAAAATATACTTATTCGTTATACACTTTGCAACTTATATATCGAATAGAATTGGGACAACATTTGGCATCAAGAGCAAGTGGTTATACACGATACAATTTTTTCTGGATAACAACAACCTTAACGAGAAGGCCATAAGAAGAATACACGCTGAGAACATCCTTGGTTTTCAGTAGGAACGATTTGTTTTTTCTTTCTCTTCCAAAGAAGACAACGGTTTGAATAAGTAATACGTAAAAGGATAAGTGCACAATCTTTCTACGTAGGGGGTTGCAAACGTTCACATCAAATGATATTGGTGGGACAAAACTTTGTTGGTAACAACGAAGGGAAGGAAGGAAACTCTTGTCGTATACAAGGAAACGTGGAACAAGAGTAGGAAAAGCGCTAAGAATTCTTTTGTGATTCGCTGGTAACGTGACACAGGAAAGGAATAAGGGTTCTTTTGTGTTTGCTGTTAACGCAACGCAGGAAAGGAACAAACACTTCGTTTGGTTAGAAAACGAGTGGGAAAGAACTTTGTGAAACCGGTTAGAACAAGACACAAAGTAGAAGAAAACGCGGGGTATAACGCGGGGAACGTTGTTGTGGAAAAGATTAAAACATATACGTGTAACAAAAGAATCAAGGAGTACTCAAAGAAAATAGTGTGGAAAACGTGTCGGGGAGACACAAGAAAACAGCAACAATGAAAACAGAAACAACTGGAAGGTTTGTTTCGGTGTAGGATACTGAGAGTGGTATCAAAGTTTTGTGTGTAGGAAAGTTTTGATTTCGAAGTAAAAGAAGAAAAAAACAACACATAGGAAACGTTGTGGAGACGAGATCAAAACAACACACAAGGAAGAAATAATAGCAACATGAGGACGTGTGGTATACTAAAGAAAAAGAAGGAAATATTTTGTTTTTGGCTTGTCGAATACAAAATCAATTCGACAACAAAATAAACAAAGAGGAGGCTGTGACGTTTTTTTTGTTTGGTTCAAAGAAAGAAATTCGACAAGAAGCAAACAAGAAAAGGAAGCCATTGTTCTGGTTTTGGCTCGTTGGGTAGAAAGCAATTCGACAACAAGATGTAAAAAGGAAACCGTTGTGTATTCTGTTCGAAAAAAAACAAATTCGAAGAAAAGAAAAAAGAGGCCGAGGGTCTGTGTTGTTTGTGTTTGAATTGGAGTTGGAAACAAAAGGCAATGAGGCAACAAGAAAACAAGGAACCAAGTTGAGAATAACAACAAATGTTGGTAAACGATATTACTAACGCGAGACAAAGGGAATACATTTTGTACTACTAACAACAAACGTTGGTCATAAGTTAAAATTTTGGATTTCAATTATATTAGATAGTATAGAATCGTTATTTTGTACTACTAGGAAATCCCGAGAACTATTTATTGATCCCGTACTATTAGGATTCCTAGAAAACTATATATATTCCCATATTCGTAGAGATACCATACTAGGAAGGATAATTCCCATACGTACTAGAAGGTGAAGATAATACGCACCTTTAAAATGGCCGGTGACGATACGACAAACACATCAAACACTATAAAACCCATAACACCCATTGCACAATACCAATGCCCTAAGTTGAAAAACACAAACTACATAGTTTGGGCTATACAAATTAAGGTTATACTAGATGCACATGGTTTATGGGAAACGATAGAACCTAAGGAAAACACGCAAGTAGATGATAAGAAGGACAAGGCAACGACGGCCTTGTTATATCAAGCGTTGACCGAAGATGTAATTTTACAAGTAGCGGGATGTAAAACGGCCAAGGAATTATGGGAATCATTAAAGAAAAGACACGTTGGAGAAGAGAGAGTGCAGCAAGCACGGTTACAATCACTGATGATTGGGTTGAACTCACTTCAAAAGAAGGAAGATGAGACGGTGGATGCATTTACGGATAAGCTAAACGGCTATGCCACTAAGGCAAAGGAACTAGGGAAAACATTGGATGAATCACTTTTAGTTAGAAAACTATTAGATTCCACACCAGATAGGTTCATTAAAATAGTAGCATCCATAGAACAGACGAATGATCTCGATGATATCACCCTAGATGAGATCACCGGAAAACTCAAGGCGTTTGAGGAAAGGATAAAGCTCCGGAAAGGAGGGCAAATGGAAAGCCAGGAGAACTTATTATTCGCACATGGCGAACACTCGGGAAAAGGAAGGCGATTTAGTAAACGCGGAGGTAGATCAAATTTTTCACGAGGAAACTGGCAGAATAATAGAAACAGAAATAACTCACAAAGAGGAAACTCAAATCACAAAGGAAACTCAAATAGGTATAAAAGTGAGTGGGATTTGAGTAAAGTACGATGTTTCAAGTGTCAGAAACTTGGACATCTTAAGAAAGATTGTAGAGGAACATCGACAACTCAGGAACATTCAAACCTTATCTTAGAAGACGATGAACCATCACTATTAAGGACTACACACGAAACCGAACACGAGGAAGTGTTGTTGAATGAAGGCCAAATTCAACCAGGAAAATATGCTTCAGCGGATGCAAGCATATGGTATTTAGATAATGGTGCAAGTAACCATATGACGGGAACTAAGAGTCATTTTAAGGATATTGACGAAAGCGTAACAGGACGAGTACATTTTGGAGATGGATCGTATGTACAGATAAAGGGTAAAGGCTCTATATTGTTAGGTTGTAGAAACCAAGAACAAAAGATAGTATCGGATGTATACTATATACCAAACCTCAAGAGCAACATACTAAGTCTAGGACAACTTACGGAGATAGGTTTTAAGGTCATAATGGACGGAAACAAGTTGACTTTGTATGATAAGAGCAAGAAGTTGTTGATGAAGGTAGAAAAATCTAAGAATCGGCTTTACAGTATTAGATTACAAATAGACACACCTATATGTCTCTTAGCAAATGTAGATAACCAAGCATGGTTATGGCATGCTAGATTAGGTCATCTGAACTTTAACGATATCAACAAGATGACTAGGAAAGGTCTAGTGGAAGGAATACCAAGAATAAATCATGCCGGACAGATTTGTGATGCATGTTTATTAGGAAAACACAGTAGAACACCATTTCCAAACCAAGCTAAATTCGGATCAAAGAACCTGTTGGACTTAGTATATGGAGACCTCTGTGGTCCTATAAGTCCAGCTACACACTCTGGCAAGAAACTCATATTCTTGTTAGTAGACGATTATACACGTTTCATGTGGGCCTACTTTCTGACGTCAAAAGATCAGGCATTTAGTACTTTCAAGGAATTTAGACAGAAGATAGAAATGGAGATGAGAATGAAATTGAGGATGCTAAGAACAGATAGAGGAGGTGAATTTACATCTAATGAATTCACCAAGTACTGTAAAGATAATGGAATAGCACCACAGTTGACAGCACCTTACTCACCACAACAAAATGGAGTAGTGGAGAGAAGAAATAGGACAGTTTTATCAACTACGAGGAGTATGATGAAAGCAATGAAGTTACCCTTAACTTTTTGGGCGGAAGCAGTTAAACATGCTATTTACATACTCAACAGGGTACCTACGAGAGCCCTGATAGATAAAACTCCATATGAGGCACTCTATAACAGAAAACCGAACCTGGAAAACCTAAGAATATTTGGATGCACAGCTTATGCAAAGATAACGATACCTCACTTAAAGAAGCTGGATGACAGAAGCGTACCAATGATTTACTTAGGAGTAGAGGCAGGATCAAAAGCATGTAGGTTATATGATCCGATAGCAAAAAAGAAACATATTAGTAGGGACGTAAAGTTTATGGAAACAAAACCGTGGGATTGGAATAACGATAGAGAAGATACGAGTACACAAGACACATTTTGGGCTAGTTTTGTGGTAGAAGGAGTTGACAATGTGAACGCTACACCAGTCAACACAGATATCAATGATAATGTTGATAATACATATCAGGAACAGGATCCAATTCCTGATCCAGTTTCACCAGTCACACCACCGACATACAATTACGACCCTAACTCAGAAGAAGAAGAAGAAGAAGAAGAAGAAGAAGAAGAAGCTACATTTAGCTCATTAGGAAGCTCAGATCAGAGATATGATGATAAACCGGTACCAGGTTTAAAAGATATAATGGAAATCTACCAAAATGCACGTGAAGTAGAAGCAACAAGCTTATTCCTCACAGAAGAAGAACCCCGTAATTACAAGGAAGCATCAGCAGATAGGAAATGGATTGAGGCCATAGAGATTGAATTGGATTCAATCAACAAGAATAACACATGGACTCTTACTAAATTGCCAGAAAATCAAAAGGCAATCGGACTCAAGTGGGTTTATAAAACCAAGAGGGATGCAGAAGGAAAGATCATCAGATATAAGGCACGGTTAGTAGCAAAAGGATATGTACAAGAACAAGGAATAGACTTCGATGAAGTATTTGCACCAGTTGCTCGGATAGAGACAGGTTCGGTTGATATTAGCATTAGCAGCATATCATGGTTGGCAAGTACATCACTTAGATATAAAATCAGCATTTTTACATGGAGATTTGAAGGAAGAAGTCTACGTTACACAAACTAAAGGATTTGTTCAACAAGGAAATTCACGAAAAGTATATAAGCTTATTAAAGCTTTATATGACTTAAGACAAGCACCAAGAGCTTGGAATGTGAAGCTTGATCAAACCTTAAAGTCATTAGATTTTAAGAAGTGTAATCTCGAACAAGCAGTTTATACGAAGAGAAGCAAGACTTCTACGATTATAGTTGGAGTTTACGTAGATGATTTAATAATCACGGGCACTCCAAGGAAGGAATTAGAAATATTTAAATCTCAGATGGAAGAAAAATTTGAAATGAGCGACTTAGGATTGTTAGCTTATTACCTTGGGATAGAAGTTACACAGACAGGAGGAGAGATTACAATCAAGCAAACAGGTTATATTAACAAGATCTTGAAGGAAACAAGTATGACGGATAGTAATGATACGAAGATACCAATGGATCCCCGTACTAAGTTGGTCAAGGTGGAAGCTGGAAACTCAGTTGACGCAACTTATTACAGAAGTTTAATTGGAAGTCTCAGGTACTTACTACATACAAGACCAAATCTTAGTTACTCAGTTGGACTACTCAGCAGATTCATGCAAGACCCGAAGGATTATCACCTGAAGGCGGTAAAGCAAGTAATCCGATATATCAAAGGAACAAAGGAGCATGGCATAATATACAAAAAAGAAGGCGGCTGTAAGATTACAGGTTACAGTGACAGTAGTTATGGAATCAACACCGATCAAGGAAAAGGAACTACTGGGATAGTATTTTATTTTGGAGAGTCACCTATTACCTGGTGTACTCAGAAGCAACCAACAGTGGCGCTCTCATCATGTGAATCAGAATTCATGGCGGCTACTGCAGCAGCATGTCAAGCTTTATGGATAAAACGACTACTTAGTGAATTAACTGGATGGGAAGAGAAAAGGATACCGCTGAAGGTGGATAACGTTTCAGAATAGCACTCGTCAGGAACCCAGTTTTTCATGGAAGAAGCAAGCACATCGATATTCGCTATCATTTCATTCGTGAATGCGTAGAGAATGGGCACATCAATGTGGAACACGTCAGTGGAGAACTACAAAGAGCAGATATACTAACAAAGGCACTACCAAGTAGGGGTATCAATCGGGTTATCGGGTCGGGTCTATCGGGTTTTGAAAATATAAAAACTAACCCGCAACCCGACCCGATAAGCTATCGGGTCTATCGGGTTCGGGTCTATCGGGTTGCGGGTTGTCGGGTCAGGCCTATCGGGTTACATGTTGATCTTATCCCAAAATTTGCTTCATTTATTAAATACCGCTAAACATAAAAATTATTTGAAAAGAAAACCAAAACAGCAATTGCATATCCTAGAGCCTAACATATCACGAAGAAACAAACAGTTCAAAGAATATTACAAGTAGCTATTTGGCTTGAATTTTTTTAGTCAGTAGCCATGTCGTTTTTTCCTCTTGTAGCACCAACTTTTAAAATGGAGAAAAGAAACTAAGCTACTGATGCATATATGCAAATACACTAGAAGTAAGTTTAAAGATCCAATTTATAACTTTGTTTAAGAATAATGACAAATGGACTATAATAAACGGGCATTAGTTCACAAATTATAGATTTGTTATTGGGACACTATAGCTTATCCCGATAACGAACAAATTAAAACCCTAACCCGACCCTATAAGGCTATCGGGTTTATCGGGTTGACCCGATAAGCTAAGATGTACCCGAATCAACCCGACCCTATAAGCCCTTATCGGGTTCGGGTCGGGTCGGGTCGGGTCAACCCATTTGACACCCCTACTATCAAGATTGAAGTTCGTGACAATGCGAAAAATGCTCGGAGTTCAAGATTTAGGACGTAGCAACGATCAAGATTAAGGAGGAGAATTTAAACATATAATCTAGTTCATTGCCTCTTATGTAAATATTAATACACGAAGGACCAAACGTGTTAGTTAGTAACCGATTAGTTAGTTATATGGCGGTTACAAAAGTTAGTTAAAGTTAGTTATTTCGAAGGGACACAATGGTTCAATCATACCGATTGGAACCTTATAAATATGTACTCATATACTCAATTGTAATGGTTAGACAAAATATACTTATTCATTATACACTTTGCAACTTATATATCGAATAGAATTGGGACAACAGATTCATCACCTATGTTCTTCAATCTCATAATCCATGTTCGTTTTTCATATTACATACGATCAATAAATAAAACTTACAATATAAAATCAAAATCAAGTGAGACACAATACTGACAGTGATAATGTAGTCCTAATTAGCCATTGAAGCTTTGTGATGGTCCCGAGTATTGGATCTGGTTATGGGTCTTTGTGGACAGAAACAGGACGAGGGATTATTAGAGTGTTTGTTTCCTGTTGTTCCTTTCTTGTTGGATTTACTCTTGAACTTTGAGAGCCCATTTGAGAGAACTCTCCGATCTCTAAAACACACATACACACTTTCCGGAAAAGATAATTGTCCTCCGTTTTCTGATTTATTTCAATATATAGACAATCAAAGTTCTAACTGCTTTCACCATAACTGCATGACTGCATGACTAGTAAATAAATGCTTAGACTAGAAAGTAACATACTACTACTACTACTACTACTGATAACATATAATAAAGGCATAAGATTACTGCTGTAGTTTATTGCTGCAGCTACCCTTATGGACCTATGGTGATATACCAATCTTACACACGAGCAAGTGGCCGCGTATACACATTTGTCACCTCAAAACACCAATACGGCTGTGGCAACAATAGCAAAAAGAGAAAACATAAGCCCCGAGACAACTTTGGGTGGTTGACCATTTGGTGAAGCCCCCTGAGGTGATACTGCTGTTGACTCATTGCCAGGTGGTGGAGCTGGTTTAGAAATTGGAGGTATGGGTTCTGGTGCCACATCAGCTTCCTCCAAGACTGGGATAGGAGCCTCGGTTGGTGGCATACTTCCAGGTGTCATGAAGCTGAACAACTGGCCAGTCTCTGCTGGAAGCATGTATGGTGGTGTCCGCTCCAATGGTAGTCCTAAACAACGGTTCCCTAAATCCCGCCAAAAATTAATATAAGTGTATCAGAAATCATGAGAGAAACATATGGGCCAACAATGATAAAATATAAGTGTTGACTTTTGAGTTCAAAACAACATTTTATCCTTTAACTGGATAGATGAAAATTGTTTAATTTTTTATGGAAAAGATTTGATCAGCAAGTTAAGTTTTGTCGCACTTACTATAAGTGAAAGATGGTGTAAAAATTTGAAATGAAATCCATTACTAATCTTGAATTCAAAAACTCATGAATATGACCTCAAATGTCAAACGGTAAGATGATCGATAACTTACTTCTGTATCTATCGGCACTAGCAGGATAACTTGTAATAACACCATTAACCTTGGCTCCATTGACATACGTGTTTATTTCAACATACGGGTCTGAAAAGAAGTCCCATGGCTGAGATACAAACTCGTTGTTCATGAATTGTACATACACGCGGAGCTGGGCAGCTTGAAGCTNGGTGTGAAGGGATACAGATTATGGAGGTTGGATGATGTTAAACCGAAGATAATCATAAGCAGGGATGTGGTGTTTAATGAGAGCCTTATGTATAAGGATACTCTCAAGGGTGCTGGTGCTGCAGATTCTGGGAAGGAAGTTGAGTTTGAGGTGGAACTTCATGGCAGTAGGGTCGAACCAACTGTGACTCCTCATACTGGAGAAATCCAGGGTATGAAGATGAGGGACAAGATGAAGATGCAGAAGATACAAGGCCTCAACAACAGAATCTGGACAACTATGTTCTGGTGCATGATAGAGCTGAGAGAATAACTACTATACCTGCAAGGTATAGGGACGAAGGTAATGTATCATTGTCTAAACCATCTGGGTTTAGGGATGAAGATGATATAACGGCTTATGCATTTGCCATTGCTGAGGAAGAAGATACACATGAACCTATCACATTCCAGGAGGCGATTAATTCATCTGAAAAGGATGAGTGGGTGCTTGCTATGGAGGAAGAGATGAGCTCTTTAAAGAAGAATCACACTTGGGAACTGGTCGATCAACCACCTGGTCAGAAGCTAGTAAGCTGCAAGTGGTTGTATAAGATTAAAGAAGGGATTGAAGGCATTCAGAAACCAATGTACAAAGCAAGGCTGGTAGCTCGGGGGTTTACACAACGAGCAGGGATCGACTACAATGAGGTATTTTCACCCGTGGTTCGACATACATCTGTTAGGGTGATTCTTTCATTGACTGCTTGTGAAGATTACGAGTTGGAACAACTTGATGTGAAGACGGCATTTTTGCATTGTAATCTTGAAGAAACCATTTACATGAGGCAGCCACCTGGTTTTGAAGAAGGAACGAGCAACAAGATATGTTTGTTGAAGAAATCTCTTTACGGTCTTAAGCAGTCTCCAAGGCAGTGGTACAAAAGGTTTGATGTGTATATGGTCAACAATGGGTTTAGCCGCAGCAACTATGATAGTTGTGTTTACTTCAAGGAGTTTGCACTAGGTATGTACATATATCTATTGTTGTATGTAGATGATATGTTGATTGCTTGTAAAAGCAAGTCTGAAATCGAATATACCAAGGGACTACTGCGAAAAGAGTTTGATATGAAGGAACTTGGTCCAGCTAGGAAGATACTTGGTATGGAGATTATCAGGGATAGGGGTAGCCGAACCCTGAAGGTGTCTCAGTCGGGATACGTGCAGAAAATTCTGAATAAATACAGAGTGGATAATGGCAAGTCGGTCTCTGTGCCATTGGGAGCACACTTCAAGGTATCTTTGAAGGATTGTCCGTCGAGTGACTGGGATGTGGAAAGAATGAGTAAGGTCCCATATGCGAATGCTGTAGGTAGTTTAATGTACTTGATGGTATGTACTAGACCGGATATTGCATATGCTGTTAGCATTGTGAGCAGGTATTTGGCGAATCCAGGCAAAAATCACTGGGAGGCGGTGAAGTGGATTTTGAAGTACTTGAAGGGCACTGCTGATGTAGGTCTAGTATATGGTAGAGATCAAGGGAAGCACGTGGATGTTGACGGTTTCGTGGATGCAGATTATGCTAAAGACCCTGACAAGGGTAGGTCGATAACCGGGTACGTGTTTATGGTACATGGCTGTGTTGTGAGTTGGAAATCAACTCTGCAGCATGTTGTTGCATTATCTACTACAGAGGCGGAGTATATGGCGCTTACGGAAGCTGTTAAGGAAAGCATTTGGCTTAAAGGTCTACTAATCGAGCTGGGAATAAACCTAAGGTCAGTGGTTGTGAATTGTGATAATCAAGGGGCAATTCATCTCTCAAGAAATGCAATGTTTCATGAGAGGACGAAGCATATCAAAGTGAGGTATCACTTCATCAGGGACATCGTGGAGTCTAAAGAGATTGAAGTGGCAAAGATAAGCACTGAAGATAATGCAGCTGACGCGTTTACAAAGGTAGTTCCAGGTCCGAAGTTCAAGTATCGCATGGAGATACTTGGAGTCGGGGTTAACTAGTCTTGCCACTAAGGTGGAAATTGTTAGTTTTATTGTCAAGTCTAGTTACGTTATCTTATGTCGATTAAGTAGAAGGTAGCTAAGTGTAGTTTTCATTATTAGCTTTGTTTAGGAAGTTTATGTTTGAGTCGGTTGTGGTTTGCAGCCCATGCTTAGGTCGGTTCCCCTCATCTCTATAAATAGAGATGAGGGGTGAAGGTCTCAAACACGCGTCTTCTATTCTTTCCTTTGTAACCGATTGAGGTGTTAATAAAACTTAATCGTTCGGTTCAACTTGTAGTTTATTCTTTGTCTTGCTTTTACGTTGAAGGTTGCATCTTGTGTTCGGTTTAAACCGCGATCTAGTGTTCCGCGATCGAGCTTCGGTTTATTGTCGTTATCGTCCAACAGTAATGGATCTGGTTATGGGTCTTTGTGGACAGAAACAGGACGAGGGATTATTAGAGTGTTTGTTTGCTGTTGTTCCTTTCTTGTTGGATTTACTTTTGAATTTTGAGAGCCCATTTGAGAGAACTCTCCGATCTCTAAAACACACATACACACTTTCTGGAAAAGATAATTTGTCCTCCGTATTCTGATTTATTTCAATATATAGACAATCAAAGTTCTAACTGCTTTCTGTAAATAACTACCTAATACGAGTACTACATAACTGCATAACTAGTAAATAAATGGTTAAAACTAGAAATTAACATACTACTACTACTGATAACATATAATAAAAGCATAAGATTACTGCTGTAGTTTATTGTTGCAGCTACCCTTATGGACCTATGGTGATATACCAATCTTACACACGAGCAAGTGGCCGCGTATACACATTTGTCACCTCAAAACACCAATACGGCTGTGGCAACAATAGTAAAAAGTGAAAACATAAGCCCCGAGACAGCTTTGGGTGGTTGACCACTTGGTGAAGCCCCCTGAGGTGATACTGTTGTTGACTCATTTCCAGGTGGTGGAGCTGGTTTAGAAATTGGAGGTATGGGTTCTGGTGCCACATCAGCCTCCTCCAAGACTGGGATAGGAGCCGCGGTTGGTGGCATACTTCCAGGTGTCATGTAGCTGAACAATTGGCCAGGCAATGGTGGAAGCATATATGGTGGTTTCTGTTCCGATGGTAATCCTAAACAATGGTTCCCTAAATCCCGCCAAAAATTAATAACAGTGTATCAGAAATCATGAGAGAAACACATGGGCAAGCAATGATAAAATATAAGTGTTGACTTTTGAGTTCAAAACAACATTTTATCCTTTAACTGGAGATAAAAAAAAATTGCTTAGATTTTTAAGAAAAAGATTTGATCAGCAAGCTAAGTTTTGTCGCACTTATTATAAGTGAAAGATGGTGTAAAAATCTGAAATGAAATCCATATCAATCTTAAAGTCGAAAAGTTATGAATTTGGCCTCAAATGTCAAACAATAAGATAATAAGCAAACTTACTCCTGTATCTGTCGGCAGTAGCTGGATAACTTGTAATAACACCATTAACCTCGGCTAAATTGACATACGTGTTTATTTCAACATAAGGGTCTGAAAAGAAGTCCCATGGCTGAGATACAAACTCATTGTTCATGAATTGTACATACACGCGGAGCTGGGCAGCTTGAAGCTTTGCAACAACATCAGTTTGATTACCAAGAAATCCTTCGTTACGAGGGAATACAGATTCTTTCCCAATAATAACAGAATTTGCAAATTCACTGATATCTGCAATTGTCGAGTTAAGGGCATCGCGTATATTCTTATGAACTTCATAAACAAGCTCATGTCTGTTGTTTCTTGCCTTGAATAATTTCAAAACTTCACTATCCGAAGACTCGATCAGGATTCTCTTGGACTTCTGCCTATATATTCTAGATGTATTCAAAACGCCCATTACTGCATCTGTTACACTCAATCCTTGTTTGCCAGCTAGGTAAGCTGCATTCTGTAAGTTGCAAGAACAAAAATGGTGTCATTTTCATTTTCCTTGATAAATGAACAAAATAATAAAATGGGAAGATACTGACTCACCTTAATGTTAATCAAGACACCAGAAACTGAAGTAGCATTACTCGCAAGGTCCAAAAAGTCAGTTAGTCTCATAAAGTTTCCAGCTTTTTTGAACCTTGGATTTCTTGTTAACGAGTAGTTTGAAAACGGATTGAACATTACAGCTAGATAACAAAAGCAAAATAAGAAAGTGGGCAACCGCTAATGAAGCAAACAAAATGAACCCAATCGATGGCATGTGATTACTTACATTGCAAGCTTTTAATCTGATCCCACCTGAGACTGAAGGTAAATACTCCACTACCAGATTGGAGTTCAGGAATGATTGATGATGTAAGAGTAGTGAAATTTGATTGGGCGACTGATGTTCTTTCGAAGAGGTTTATAGAACCTAAACAAATAGGTATTCCATCACTCGTCATCTGAACAGGACAGTCGATGATATCTGCACCATCTGAAACAGCCTTTTGATATGCCAAATCAGTACAACCCGGGAAGTCACCACTTGCTCCTTCATATGAGATGATCAAAGGTTTCGCTAAATCAACAAAAAATAGGAGATGTTGTCACTGTCAATATTTCACAAAAGCATCACCAATAACTATTTAAAAGCATCTAAATAAAGTTTAATATCTAATAGGGAATACCTTGAGTTTTGTTTTTGTCCAAGTTAGATAAGCAATCTGTAAAGATTAAAAAGAAATTAGCTTCCATTTATAGAAGATAATGAAAAGGACTGAGTTTGGTAAATAGAAACTTACCAAATGCTGCGGACGGAGTTATTGGGAAATCAGAAAGCACACCATCCACAGCAAACACGCCGTTGTCAGCAAACTGCAGATACTCAAGTGCAGGGTCATAACTGTAATTGTATGAAAGGACAACATCATTTGCAAAATCCGAAGCAAATACTTCAAGACCCGCCTTGTGAGCATCAACGACCAAGGTTGTTGCTGGTTGCAAATATAAATCACTTCCCACAGGCCATATATATGATTTGGGTACCAAAATCCCAGAAGCAAATGTTGTGATTAGTTCCAGATTCCTTACAAGAGAACCATATGTTTGATTGGTTGTAGGCTCGATCTCAAGCGGTCCTAGAAACCGTAAAACTAGTTTGGTTGTTTTTGGACTGAACTTTTTTACAATACTTTTAAGGAAATTCACTTCGGGTGATGAAATATAGTTAATCATAGCAATTTTTGAAGTAGCAATCACATAGTCTTTCATACTCAAATTGTGTTGGCTGTAAAACGCATCATGCTGCAAGAGTATAAAGAAAATGAAGGTGAGCAACAAACGAAAAGAATTACTCATATATTTACCTGATTCAAAAACCACTCTATGTGGTACAAAACTGATCTTAACCTGAATATTTAACCAAAGTCCAGGTGGTTGCATTTTTCCAGCAACCTCACCGACAGTAATTATATTCATATATCCATCATAAACTGGACTTCGAGAAAAGATCCCTTGATTTACTGATGCAATAAATATTTAAGTTCTGAGTACTAGTCAACAGATACATTACATAACTGTAATTAACGAAAGTATAGCTGACTTACGAGTGACTTGTTCAAGGTCAGTAATGGTGAAATCGATTGGAAAATATCCATTGACAGACACACCATTGACATTGTAGGTCTTTTCTCTCTTTTTATACACACTAGTGATGGTAGACGAATTCTGAAGATTGAGTTCTGGGAAGCAGATGCCGACTTTATCTTTAGTCAATTGTACATCACACCATAGGATAACATCGGATACACTAGTATACAAAGCCAGCTGGTAGGCATTGAAACTGGAACTAGGAAATAGTCCTGAAAATCCACCATGTGCAACCACAAATGGACGGTCTCCTGCAAAAGATTTTCACAATGTATATATATTATAAAACGACACATGTATAAATCAAACGTCAAGTCTCATATGTATTATGTAAACGGGTAAAAGGATGAGGTTTTCCCTGTTCAGGTTACCCAGGGAGGGAAAGTCACCGGGCCTAACCGGTGTATTCCCGTGACCGCTTCAGAACCTTTCATGGCTACCTCCGTATATATATATATGTACCTGGTGAGATTTGAACCCTGTACCTTTTGTGAGGACATTAGGTTCCTTAGCGCTAGGCCATTTGGTTTATCTAAACATGTTTATGCTTATAGTTAGCAGAAACTGATAACCAGCTTACTGAAAACAGTGTATCATAAGTAAACTAGTCTATTTGAAAAAGCAATCTCAAATTGTACCCTGCTTACTGCAAACAACTTACCTCACAGTAAAACAAGCAGAATATGTAGACTCTGTAATGTTGTTAAAATCAAATAGATTTGTATATAGTATATAGTTTATTAAGACTTTAGTTTAATTATTGTTGTAATAATTCAATGGGTCGAATTCTAGAATGGTTGGGTCAAATGTAACCCAAACAACCCGTTTGTAGTATGACAGTTAATTTAGTTAGGGACAGTTATTGCCAAACGTTGCATACTTTGGAAATAAATGTCATATAGAAAGTTGTGTCGTTTGAGGGAAACATTGTAACCCTTGAACAAGTATAAATAGGTCTTTGTACAGAATTCATAAGACAGATTCAATAATATAAGTTCTTCTATTTTTAGTAAACTTATTGTCCATATTTCACTTTCATATTCTGCATACAAAACTATACAATCACATAACCTTATAATGGTGTCTTTCAAACACATCATGAAGCAACGAAATGTTGGCAAACCTGTGCACAGTACTGCACATGGTCCTTGCTTTAAATAATATATTATATATATATATATAATATATATATAATATATATATAATATTATATATATATATATAGTATATTAAATATATATATATATATATATATATATAAGTATTAACACGTATGTTGCATATAAAACAGTATGTTTTCTATACATACACCTTAAACACATACATGCATAACATACATTTCATATAAATACCTATAAGTCGCAATAGATCAATGCAAAATGGTTTACTTTTAAAACCGTTAGTGCGGAATTGCGAGAACTCCAAATTATGCATTAGAAAACATGACATGTCCATATAAAACATGTATGTTTTCTACATACTACCTTTAATACACATGCCTGCGTATTAAGGTTGTATTGTAAGAAAACATACAATTGTGTTTCTAATGCAAAATTGGAGTTCTCGCAGTTCCCGCACTTAACAGGGTTCTGAAAATAAAGCCCCTATATATATATATATATATATATATATATATAGTAATATATATATATATATATATATAGTATATATATAATTATATATATATATTATATATATATATATATATATAGGTCCGAAAAAGAAGTTCCCATATGGCGATGATACAAACTCGTTGTCCATGAATTGTACTAATATACACAGGGGGAGCTGGCAG